>VZRZ01007143.1:720304-730778 GCA_013398175.1 Climacteris rufus | reverse complement strand
CTGTGTGCTGTCTCATTATTCGCACTCGCCGCTACGAGTCCTCCCTTCTTTACCCTTTTCAGTCTACTATCATTCCAGGTGGCTCTCCAGTATGGGCTTTCACTTTCATCACTCAGCTGCTGCATCTTAAGTGAGTGATCAGTCAAAGAACGTTCCTTTATAAGTTCTTGCTCTGCATAAAGCTGCAGATTCTCTCACAGCCTTATTTTAGTTACAAGAGCTTTCTATCCCATTTCCAGAGATAATCTTAATGAAAAAACAATGCCACAGAATCTGGGCTCCTAAAGAAGTTTCAGCAGCTCTTCAGCTAATCAAAGAGGAATGATGATAGATACCATGTGCCTCACTGAAGGATGAAGCCTGATTGTATCAGAGAACTATAGAATGAATGATCATACCACTAACTTTTCAGCAGAAATATCTAGCTTCTGCACTTACCCAGCAAGCCCTACCTGCTCACCACACCTGTCCAGAGACCCTGAGTCCCTAATATTCCTCTGCAGAGCTCGCAAAGCTCTCTGCTTCTCCTGCAGAATTCTGCAATTTATTCCTCCTGATGCCATTTTACGGTAAACTAGAAACGGAGGTGGGAGTAACGAGGTTTAGTAAGCTAGATGGTGCAAATAATTGCTCCATCAACATAATTAGTTGATATCACATCAAGCTGAACCAAAAGCACCAGCACCAATTTACCTGAATGTACACAGAATATCTGCTTTGCTGGGCTTGAGCATCACAGAAATTTGGCACAGAACAAGAAGCATGGTGTATCCTCACCTGTCTATATGAGGAGGTATACAACTGCACACATTAGTTAAAACTGCATAGATAACTTTCACACAGTGGAAACACAAATGGAAGTACAGATCCATTCATCATCTCCTCTCAAACCAAGCACACTATGCCGTTGCCTTAGGTTTTAACCCTTATATTTTTCACATTCTATATTGCCTGGCGTGTATGTGGTATAGCCTGGTAGTTGCTGTTCTCTATAGACATAACAGTGCCTCTCTGGGCTTGCTCTTCAAGGACACCCAGGCTGCCCAGGCCCAAGCTTCTAAAGGGGGGGGGAGGGGGAAATAAGGGAGCTAGGGGGAAATTGCAAAGTTTTAATTGGTGCATTTATGCTGATATGCAAATGGACCAAACCTATAAAGGTGTGGAGAACTTGTGACTCATCATCCATTTTGGGTGATGCCCCTAGGGGGGCTTTGTCTGCCCTAAATGTACCTTTGAAGGCTTTTCGAATAAATACACACCTTTTATTCCCTTACTCCTGACTAGTCTCAGTTTTTGGGCTAGCCTTTTCAGGCAACAATGCCTCCTGCCACGGGTAGAAATCGTGACTAACTTGGAGCCTTTATCAGCGGTCTCGTGTCCTGAAGAAAGCAACTTCGGCTTCACCCAGTCTCTGACTGAACAGAGTCGAGCCGAGCATCAGAGCTCCCGCAGAGTTTAGGCTTAGTTCATGCACAGTGGTTTAATTTAAACAGGGAAGTAAAGAGACAAGAAAGGGTTCTTTTCCGCTTATTGCCAGCAAGGTTTTATAACTGGAGCATAGGGGGGTGCAGTAATGACAGCCAAAATGGAGGTCAGGGGTGTGTTATAGGACGGAGGCAAGGGAAGGGCAGTCGGGAGAGAGCCAATCACTGGGGAGGACTACAATGATTGACAGGGGCGCTGGCCAGTGAGTCGGCTGTCTGCACCAGCACAGGAACCAATGAGCTCCTTTTGGGCAGGGACAGCCCCTGCCACCGTAGCCGGGGAGCCCCCCTGCCGACCCGGGGCTGTGCCATCCCAGCTGCATCGTGCGGGGGGAGGAAGGGCCCGGCCCCCGTGGCCCTGGCACAGCGGGGCCAGGCCAGGCCGCCGGCCACACCCAGAGACACTGCAACAGCCTCCTACAAAATGTACAATCTGCTTCAACTTTGTTTCACTATCTAATTGCATTGGAGTCTTGGATGAAATCATACAAATGAATCTGTGCCTGGTGTAACCCAATGTCTCTTCACTGGAACTCAAGTAGTTTTATGCTCTTACAACAGCAATGAATTTAATCCAAGATAGTTGAATAACATAGTTCCAGCATCCTGCTTAAAATGAGTAATGGGGGCAGCTTTGAGCCCCCAGGTAAATAGATGCTATAAATTCAGCCCTCATATAAATTCAGAAATTTATACCATTGGAAGATACAACCAACTCATCTTGCTGTTCACATACTCGTCTACTTTAAAGGTTACACATTATTCATTGCTGATGTGAGTAGCTGAAAGTCTACTAAACTCCATGGAGCGGTACTGAGCTCTGCTGGCTGTGAGTGTGTCCCAGTGGCATTAGGCAATACACAGCTAAAGTGACTGGTGCTCAATGGTGACACAAAATGGAGACATGCAAAAGTGACATTTTTCAGAGCTTCTTTCAAAGTTACTGGAAATAGTGTAGCCATTTCCTTTACCTGAATTTTAAAAAGCCTAACACAAATTCCTTGGAGAGAGGACAGCAATGAAAGAAGTGATTGTCATACATCTGAATGAATTAACTGAAGTCAGTAAAACTAATTCTAGAGTTAAGTGCTACCCAGCAAGAAAAATGGCCAGAACTGAGACCAAAGCGACATCCTACTCAAAACCAGGAAGGGTGGTGAACTGAGACTTCTCATCTCTTTCTAATATGAACCCCTTATGGACTTTTATCACCACTGCTGGAAGTCAAGAAGCAAGAACGCCTTGCTTCACTGCTTTTTCCCTCAGCTTTCAATGCTCTACATATTTAAAACACTTCTAGAAATGCAGGTCGTGTGAGAACTTCAAATGAAATAACAAAACACCTGATCTATTTACCTTAGCCCTTTAATAGGATACACACTCTTGAAAACTAACGATGCATTAATACATCAGAAGCTCTTCAGGATTACAAAACAGACCTAAACCACAAACAAACTCCAAGCTAACATTAGAGATGTACCAAGAGACCTAATCCATGCAACAAGAAGCCCTGGAACAGCACTCTTAAATTCCAGGGAGACCAGTAATTATGCATTGGCACACAAAAGCTCAGGTGAGTCATCTCCAGGGTAGCCTCACCACAAACTGAAGAAATTAATTTCATCCTGAGATCCTATCAACTAAACTAAAGAGAGAAAAGAAATGCATGAAAGAAAATCCAAGCAGATAGAACATCAAGCATACATAATAGATACATTAATTTATTGTTTACACAATAAATGGTAAGTAACCACAGTTTGAAAATAACTGCTTTCCCCAGAGAGTCATCTGATGACACTTAGGAACCTGGAGAGGATTATAGTGTCAGCAGAATATTACCACTTTGTACTTTCCATCTTCAAAGGATTGTAACTAATGAATCCTCACAAGGCCCCTGTGAAACAGGGCAGTATTACAGTCCATCACACAGATATTTAAAATGACTGCTGCTCTGACAAATTCGGAATCCCAAAGGTACTGCAATCCTTTTGTGAACTTCTCTTTCCTGCATTCCATTTTCCTTTGCTTGCCCTCTTCATTTAGGTCCAGAGAGGGAATATAGTATTGCTGAAGCTAATTTTTGTCATCCTGTGAAATCCACAGAACTGATGTGATCTCAATCAGAAAAACTAGGACTATTAGAGCAGGAAGTGGTTGAAGTTAAGGGATTAAGCCTACAGAAGGAAAGGGCATTGCACTCTAGGCTGCAGAAAATGCACCCCTTCTCTTTTGAGATTACAAGTAATTTATCTTCTCCTGGAGCACTTCTTCCTGATATATGGTGCGAGCAGGGCAGCCTGCTCATGCCATTGCTAAACCAGTCCGGCAGCAGATTCAACCAGGATGTAGATTTGTCACTCTCTTCCCCCCAGAGAACACCTACAGAGGGGATAATTACACTGTCATATTTTCAAACCATTCCCTTCTATAGGAGAAGGCATAAAACTTTCCACACGTACCGTGGGCCAACCCAAGCAGGTTGCAGGTAGCAGGCAGTGAAAGACACAGAGATACTCACTTGGGCAGTCTATCCTGATGAATCTAATGAAACTACTTGCAAAATGTAAGGTTGCGTGTAAGTACTGGCCTGGGGGCTATGTGGGTAACCAGAATTATTAAATTTTGACTGTATTATTTATTTTACAAGCTTTGCTGAATGTCCCTTTATCAGTGCTTATGAATGTTATTTTTCCTTACTGAATTCGTTAATTAAACTCTAAGATATAACAGGCAGTACAGCAATACTGACTAATGCATGCCTCAAATCCTCAATGAACTCCTGCCAGCTCAGAGTTCATGCCACTAAGAAATTTCTGTGCTATGCTGCCATAATGTCTCAGAACACTTTATTAGACAGATGCAAAAGCAAGTGATAGTGTCACTTCCATCTGCAACATCACCTTTGAATTGTCTAACTCTATGTGGCTCTTAGGGGTAACAGTCATCAAAATTGCAATTATAATAATTATTTAAGCATCAATTGATATTAATTTCCTTCTAAGATTTTACCATAACAACTCCATCTTGTTTTCCTTCCTTATGAAGAAAAGTCTGGTGAAGCCATAGAAAGAGACTCTCTTCTCATTTGCTGCCTTGGTGCAGTGCTGGGGGATTACATACCACACAGTATGGCTCTGTTCCTCACTCCCTTCCCTCCTGAGGAACCTGTCAGACACTGGGGAGAAGACCAAGGGGAGCAAAGGCCCAGCATGGTCAGGCTGGGCAGAACAGAGCCCTGCACTCTGAGTCCTTCTCCACAACGTTTCCTGCTACTGTGGAAACTGGTGACACCATGAGAAATGGTTATGAAAGCTTCAGATGCTTATGATACTGCCCACCATAATGGGTCTCTCACCCAGAAAGCCACAGAGTCTAAGCATATGAGAGTCCAAGGGAATTCAAAAAGCACAAACCACCGAACAGCAAAGTAGCATATGAAAACTGGATACTTTTTTTCTAAAAAAACACTAAGAAAATTTTGGCTCCTATATGCAACAAGAGAAATATGATTTAACTGTGGAAGAGACCCTTTTCACACAAGTAAAACCTAGAGGACAGAGTCCAGGGAAAGTTTAATTTTGATATGATATTTTTCAAACCACAATGTCATGGACTACTACAGCAACTACCTGGAAAAAGCTCCATTTAAGTTTCTGAATTTTCTAACCAAATGGAACAGCATAAAATGCTCTCTGTTCTTTTTAAAAATGCTAGCAAACATTTTATACTGGCATATTTTAAAATACATATATAATTGCTAGAGGAGATGCTGTTTTGATTGTGATACTGTAGCATTCATAAATACTACCTGAAAAAATAAAAATATGCCCTCTAGTGTAAAAGCAGATTCTCGCATGGCAACTATATGGCAGCTTATATAAGCATAACTAAAATTACAAACCTAAACTTACATTAGTTCTGTCTCCATAAGGACTTTTACACCTACTGAACGCTCACCAGCCGGTAGCTCTGAGGGTCTGATCGAGTTTGGAGACTTTGCCAACTTTCCAGTAAAGTGTGGGTGTTTTCAGGAATTTCAATATAGAGTTCCCCTTTTCAAAAATGTAATCTGAGTTTGAGATCTAACTACTGTGCAGTTTCTCAGAAAACATGAGCACAGAACCTCTCAGTAAATTTTGCCACTGTCTGCAATAGGACCAGAACAAGCAGCAGTTCTAGGTATCAGGAATAGCTTTGCAGGCATTCTCTCTGTAAGCCAGGAGTCTCGTCAGTGCAACAGCTGGATCAGGAGAGACAGCAGTACCTACACCATCATTTTTTTTTTAAGAGCTAGCTTCCCCACAGTTACCATATACCATCTAGTGATAGAAAAGGGAATTGCAATTTCTAATTCACAATCCTTTACAATGAAAGATGAAGATGACAACAACATTTTTTTTATATTTTGCTTTCGTTTCACTAAAATAAAATACAGTATGAGTGAACTACCTCCTCCTTTTGATTACCAGTTTTTCCATCTATCAAGAAACTTCTGACTCCAGCCAGTTCTCGTGATTTCATTTCTGAAGATGTATGATCATACAAGAATTTCAGCTTCAATAAAGTTAAAATAAAGTCTGCCTTATAGCTATAGACATGCATTTTATATGTAGTAATAAGCTATAGTTAAGTCCTACAGATGTAAAACTCGGGGCGAAATTTAAAAGAAATCCCAAATCTAACCTTGTAATTTTTGTAAACATCATGATCTTGAAAATCCCAATTTTTTAAATGAGGTTACTTGCTCCCCTTGTTGATGGGGATGAAGTCAAAGAGAAAGAGATTTTAGTGGTGTTGAGACTAAGGCACAAGATTTGCTATTGGGAAAAGAAGGCTTTAATCCTGGAAGCTCTCTGCCTAGAAAACTAAAATATTTAAATCCATTGTATTGTAATGCAGTAACTGTTTTGTGGTAGGATTTTTCTGCTTGTCTGCATCACCATATGGATGACTTCAATTCAACAGCAACATATACTGTGATATGATTCTGACAGCTGGGATAATGGAAAAAGTCAATGTTTACTCATTGGCAGGAGAAAAATGTTACCCTGCCTGCCATCTGGGGCAATAAAATAAATTTGTTTTGTATGCTGTGTGGAATTTTTTAATGCCACTAAATGAAAGCAAAAGAATCAGGATCTCTCTTTGGGAGTTCACAGACAGAATGGATACAGATACAGCAAACGTAACAGATTGAGAGAACTAAGAAAAAGAACTTGCCCCCAGCTTCTCTTCTCCCACTCCTCCTCCTCAGCATCATTCAGCTTCCTGTTTTTAAAGCAAAATGGGATTGTTCTCATGACTAACTAGCACAATCCTTCCAAAGCTGTTAAATAACATCATTTTTTGGCAGAAGTTACTACATATCTAGATTATGTAAGCAAAATACAGATATTACATGAGGTGCATTAGTTGCATTTCCATACACCAATTTGGCCTTTAACTAGCTCTCTGTTCTGAATCTACAAATAGCAACTGGAAATCAGTTTAGCTACAGTGCAGCAGGGCTGTACATGCAGATTGCTGAAACAGGCATAAAGCTTGGCAGTTTCTAGATAATAAAAAAAAAACACTTGAAAACCCAAAAGTGCTTTGGACTCCCACCAATCAATTTATGTTTTGTACACCATTGGCACAACTGCAATTTCATTTCAAGACAGTTCAAGTGAATGTCATTTTGTCTCACCAACACCATCTTAAAACATTTGTAGCACAAGGGATAAGCTTGTGTCTTGGACTGTAAAAAACTATAAATAGCGTTTGTAAGAAGAAATAATCTAGGAAAATTTGTCTTAGTCTTTGATGACTGTAAGAAATTTATTACTTCAATGAAAATGGCACAGCAACATGGGAATCTCATCCTTTAAGACAGCTTAGGAGAAAGGAATGCAGTGAGTGATAAGCAACAGGGGGTTCGTGAAAGGAATGTGCCACTGAAGCAAAATCAAGATTTCTGTTTAATCTATTTGCACACTGGAACCCTATTCTCAGACCCTCTTTGGCTCCCTGCATGGAAGAACCAAGTGCAGTGCACTGCCAACTTTACACCTTCTCTGTTCTTTACAGAGGGTTTGCTGAAGGTGCAGGAGCGTGGAATGGGCATGATACCACGTATCATCCACTCCTTTGCTGATAGTGTAACTTGCAGCAGTTCTAATTCCCCAAAATGCTTTGATATAAACTGACTCAAAACTAGAGCAGAAAAACTGGTTTTTCTCCCCTCTTGCCACAACTGCACCAAGCAGAGCTCTTGATGAATGTAAGACATTTGCACATCTGCAAAAGCTTGTAGAGTATCACATAGATTTGAAGAAGAAGAAGAAGAAGAAGAAGAAGAAGAAGAAGAAAAAAGCTTTTTAAATAGAAACACTGACATATGGATTAATAGTTCTCCATCATCATACCATCAGCAAAATATTAGTGGTGGGACCACAGACACTTAGCAGAGAAAGTGGTATCTTTTAAGAATTAGTCTGGTGAATCTTTACTTTTCAAACCACTGTATTAATTAATAATTTAGTGGTGAGCAAAAGACATAAATTCCACAGTGATGACATTGTGGACAACAGTAAAAATACACAAGGAGAAACATAGCAGACAACAGAAACATGAAGCAAGCAGGGGTAGAAAAGATACAATTGAAGTGGCTTTAATTACAAAAGGCAGGTACAAAGTAATAGGCATGAAGGAAGGCACCAGTGGAATGGACGGGTTGTGTTCATGCCAAAGACAGAAACACAAAACAAGATGCTTAAACAATGCCCATTCTGACTGAAATAAGAGCTGGTAATAAGGACTGATAATCATGTAGAGAACATTTTAGAAGGTATATTTTTAATGCCACTAAATTAATGCAAAAGAATCAGATCTCATTATTGCAATCTATTCAACTAGAAACCTTCATGCTCCTTATTCCCTTAGTCTAGTCAGATGCAATGCATTTAATTCTTTGGCACTGTCTGATATTCCTTTGACTGTAATGCTTGCTCCATAACTCATGGAGTGAAAAATAAAATCTTTCATTCACAAGCACATTTTCTCAGTCAATCTGCAGCTGCAGTGAAACTCACAAACCTATCCAAACACATCCACAGACTTTTTTTTTACTAAGTACAGTCTTCCAAGGTGTTGCTTTTCTCGCAAAGCTGTGTGCAGTGAGAGGAGCTTTGCTTGAATTCTTTAGATCCCTTAAGAGTGTTGCCTGCTTTCCTTTTTTAGGTCAGATTCTAACAGAAACCGACAGGAATTTGGCCTCAATAGCTTCCACAGGATCAAGGTCTGGTTCAGTAAAGGATTAAGGCTATTGTTGCAGAGCACACATTGCCAGTAAGAGACCTTTCCTTTTCCCTAACCTCTATGCTTTGACTCAGCCTCACAGAGAACTCTAAATAGCACATAGGTTACCATGTAAATGCTTGTTCTTGGATGCAAACATGTCACATTTATTAAAACCAGGGCTAATTATGGGTAGATTTTTTTCTAGACTTTTAGAAAATAATAAGTGTTTTAACCAAATGCATTTCTTTTAGTATTCCTGATTACACTTAGAATTTAGTATTTTTAGAGTTTTGATCTCTTATGTTTTCTGATGCTTGTAATTTCTGGGTGTTACAAATCAAAAAGAGCAGCCAAAGAGTAGCTGTAGGTCTAACAAGCCCTTGCACCTTTAGCAACATTGAAACATTTAGTTTTCCATTTATCTGCAATGAGTATCCAGACACACAAACCCCTCTCTCACATCTAAATGAATATCATTCCAGCCTAAATGTTGTGTGGATTATTGTTTCCCACTGTTGGCCTAGGCTCAGCCCACCAGCAACAGTGGTAGAGACTCTGGGATGACAAATTTAAGAAGGGGAAAAGGTCTGTACAACAACAACTGCAGCTGAAGAGTGGAATGAGAGCGAGAGCAACAACTGTGCAGACCCCAAGGTCAGTGAAGATGGGGGAGGAGGAGCTGCAGGCACCAGAGCAGGGGTTCCCCTGCAGCCCGTGGTGCAGACCATGGTGAGGCAGCTGTGACCCTGCAGCCCATGGAGGACCCCACGCTGGAGCAGGTGGGTGCCCAAAGGAGACTGGGACCCTGTGGGAAGCCCGTGCTGGAGCAGGTTCCTGCCAGGATCTGTGGACCTGTGAAGAGAGGAGCCCACACCAGAGCAGATTCGTGGAAGGACTTGCGACCCCACCGGGGATCCCCGCTAGAGCAGCCTATTCCTGAAGGACTGCACCCCGAAAATCAGGAATGGGAAGCCAAAAATCAGCCTGGGAAGAATGGACGGCAAGGATAGTGTTTTAAGATTTGGGTTTATTTGTCATGATCCTGCTGATTTGACTGGTAATAAATTAATTTCCCCATGTCCAGTTTGTTTTGCCCATAACGGTAATCGGTGAGTGATCTCGTCCTGTCCTATCTCGACCCACGAGCCCTTCGCTATATTCCCCCTCCCCTGCCGAGCTGCGGAGGGCAGTGACAGAGCGGCTTCGGAGGGCACCTGGCTTCCAGCCAGGGTCAGCCCGCCACAAGGCGGCAAGACCTGGGCAGGGGGTCCAGCCAGGGCGGGCAGGGGCCTCCCAGCCGTGAGGCGGGGCTCTCCCGAGCGCCTCGCAGGTCCCCCACCGGGGCCGCGACCCGCGGACACTGCCACTGCCACTGCCCCTCAGCCCCGGGGCCGCGCGGGGCCGCCATGACACCACCATGACACCACCATCACAGGGCCACGGCGCCGGGGCGGGGCCATCCCGCGGCGTCACTCGCGCGGCCCNGGGCGGGGCCCTCCCAGCCGTGAGGCGGGGCTCTCCCGAGCGCCTCGCAGGTCCCCCACCGGGGCCGCGACCCGCGGACACTGCCACTGCCACTGCCCCTCAGCCCCGGGGCCGCGCGGGGCCGCCATGACACCACCATGACACCACCATCACAGGGCCACGGCGCCGGGGCGGGGCCATCCCGCGGCGTCACTCGCGCGGCCCCGCCCCCACGGCGAGCTCGGCCC
>VZRZ01007143.1:664536-720070 GCA_013398175.1 Climacteris rufus | reverse complement strand
ACCGGCGAGGAGCGGACCGAGCTGGAGCGGGCGCCGCGGCCTCCCCGCGCGGGCGGGTGCCCTGAACAAAAGGCCAGCTGCGCTGGGCTGAGTCGGGCTGAGCCGAGCGAGGGGCGGCCGCCCGGCGGGCAGAGCCCTGCCCGGTATTGTTTTGGCGGAGGGGAGGGTGGGGGTGCCACTCGGCGCTGCCGCCCCGCCCGCGGGGTCACGTGCCGGGTGTCGGGGCAGCGGCGGCGGAGCCCTGCGCGGGAGCCCTTCCCCAGCCCCCGCCCGCAGAGGCCGGGAGGGAGAGCCGAGACCGCCGGCAAAGCCTCCCGGTGCCTGCAGCCGGGCCCCGCTGCCGGGCCGGACTCTTTTCTGTGGAACCGTGTCCCTGCGGGAGGCGGCGCCCCGGTGCGGGGCGAGGTGCGCGCTGAGTGCAGGACCGGGCCCGGACTTAGGCTGGGCGCTGTGATCCTGGAGGTCTTTTCCAACCTGCTTGATTCAGTGGTTCGGTGGCTGGGCTGTTTCGTGGTGCTGGGCAGTAAAATAGGTCAGGAGCATAAGCCGTGGCGGCGTCACGCGTGGCGGAATCCCCTGGCCGGGCCGGCGCAGCGCTCTGGTTCCCAGGGCGAGGTGCAGCCCTTCGCTGTGTGGCTTCGCCCCTCCGGGTGTCACCGCTGTGCCCGGCCGGCCTCGGTCGCTGCCGGCGGCGGCCTGAGCGGAGTCGCACGGGCGGTCAGGGGAGCGCCGCGCGGAGCACCCGGGCAGGAGTCACCGAGTGTTTGTTCCTCATGGGAGTGCTTTTGTTTCTTTGTGCTTCACGGCCTCGGCTCAAGTGTTTGCATTGCATCCTTTCGGAACCTTAAAAGTGGACGTGAAAACGGGTCCCGCTTTCGGCGCGATACGTGTTGCTGCCACTGAAAAATTGTTGTGAAATATTAAGTAAATGCGAGTTTTTCGTACGAGCAAGACAGTTGTTCAACTAAAACTGCGGTTTTAGTCTTAGTACAGCTTTTCTGTGATATGCATTAGAAATGGTGTAGGTTTTGTTACTGGTGTGTAGAATGCAGGTATATATTAAACGATTACAAGGAGTGGGTAGCAGAGCTTTAAGACGTTTTGCTTCTGTCAGGCTTGTAAGACTGAAAATCCAGTCCTTTTCGCTTTGTTAGCTGCTGCCTCTGGACGGTGGGCTACTTAAAAATAGCTTCTGAAGCATCTCTAAAAATGCACTACCAAAAATTACAGCTTGGGAACAGCATTGAAGACACGGTGAAATCTGAATCTTCATTTGATGATTTTGAGTAAATCTTAAGTACTGAATGTTTTCACAAGAACTCGGTTTATATTGTGTGGTTAATACTGTGGTTTCTTTCCAAGTGTATTGAAGTGCCAGTTGTTTAGATTGCTATAATGCAAAATCTGTACTGAATGAAGGAAAAAGTTCTGTTCTTGTTTCCTTCAAAATATATTAGGTCAATTTAGATGTAATTGAATTGTCATTTATTTAAAGAGCTGGAACTGCAGTATTTTTATAGCCTATTGAATAGTGGGCCCCTGGAAAAGCCTTCATATTGGAATTGATTTTTTTTTTCCTCTCTTCTATGCACGTTAATCAAGTCTATATGTTCACCAAGAGATGTTCCTGTACTTATCTCAGTTTCTGAAGCACTGATGATCTTAGGATGAACCAGTTTTTGCTTTATATTTTGCACGTTCTTGATTTTATTTGAGTGAAAAAATAACAGTTTTTTCTTTGTTAAATAGATTGAAATAGGATATATGCTCAAAATTCAAAATCAGTGCTCCAGCACATAGGGAACAACCTAATTTTCAATACATGTAGCATTTTAATACTGAAATGGCTGACTGTTCTGCACTTGACTGTTTTTCTGTGATTCAGTTCTAAATATTCATTTAAGTATTGGGGCTTTATTAATGTGTCATAGCCAACGATAAGGAATGACAGGCTCCTTGAAGCCTCATCACAATCAGCAGTCCCTGAAGATGTTCTAAGTTTGAAAAACAGATAGAGAAGTAGCCAAGCACAGGAAACAGTGAGGTTATTTATCTGTTGTGCTGTCCAGTGCCAGGGACACTTCTAAACGTACCTGGTAAGACTCGGTACCCTGAGCTGGTACTGTATTGACAGCAGCAGACCTTCAGACAGGAGAGTGATTTTTTTCCTATTGAATAAAACAGCCACCTTCTTTCTTCCCACACTGTCTGGCTCATGGTGACTTGTGGGGAGGGGCAGAATTTTGAGGCTGTTTTTCCCCTCCTGCCCCCAGTTGAGTTACAAATTAGGGAACTTGATGGGAAAAAAAAATCCAAGTATTTAATTACAGAAGAGCATTTACTCTTATGAATTAATACTGTAGCTCTGCTGAGTTTTCAGGGGTGGAAATGATGAATTTGTGATGGCTATTTTAGAGTAATCTGTATGAAATTGCAGAATATGTGAGATTATCTGTCATTTGAAGTAGGACTCAAATAATAGTCTTTGGCTGATTTGGTTGGAAGCTGGTGTTAGTTGAATTTACCAATGTTTTGCACTTCCTTGTTTTTAAAAAGCTAAGATTTTACTTATGGAGGAAGCTTAAGGCTGTAGGTAACTCTTCAATGTTTTGGAGCTGGCTTCCTAAATATGTATGTTTCTGGTTTTGGTTTGTCTTTTCTTTTTTTTTTATTTTTATTTTTATTTTTATTTTTATTTTTAATTGTTGCTTGTTTTTTTTCAAAGAAGTAGAAACGTGGAAAAATTGTCCTGGGCCTGATAATTTACTGGGTTTGATAATTTAATGAGCACAGTTGACTGAACTGATAAGAAATGGTTTAATTCCATCTTGGCTTAGTAAAAGCTTGACATTGTTCTTAAGGAGAACCTGAAGTCATTTTGGGAGATGGGTCTGGTAGGAAGTCAAAATCTCAAAGTGTGGAAGAAGTGGATGTGACTTCTCCCAGCAGACATCCTGAGAGACTTTAAAGGGGACAAAGAGAGCAGTTCCGTGCTGGATGAGCCTGAGTTTGGAAGGGGATGTTGCCCAGTTTGAATTCTTGCTCCTGATCAATGGCACTGTCCTTCTGTCTGTCGCATCTTTAAAGTTTCAAAATCAGTGTGTGATAGGGTGCAGGGGTTTAGGAAGGGATGCTTGCAGGTTGCTGCAGATAGCATAAGTCCTCATACTACAGGAAAAAGAGAAAATTAATTGCTAAGTACACAGCTCCTACCCAGCTGACTTCAAAGCAGGAGTCATCATCCAAGAAGGGGCATGTGTGTAACCACAAGAGTTTCTCAGTCTGTTCAGTAGAATTTTCAAGACTGGCTTATTAAATAAATGACAGTGTCATGAAACGTGGTGGGTACCTGATGTCAGTGTGTGAACTAGTTCTTTTCAAGAGCTTTGCAGCAATTGGAAAGTTGCCTTACCACAATCCTGTAATTATGCCTTACTCTGATTCTTCTAGGTATAATTACATTCCTTGAATGTGTGCATGCATTTTTATTTCCTAGGAAATCTCCCAGAATTGACCCAACCTTTTTCTGCCATCTCCACATAGCATTTGGTTTTGCTATGTGCTACCTCTGGTAGTGGATTGTGAGAGGTAGTAGATAAAAGGCTTCAGGTGATACCCATCGCAGTAACAGAAAGCTGGCTCCAAGATGAAGGACTGAACACCACACCCACAGCACCAAGCTTGTTGCAGCTGTCTCTTTGATCAGAGAAAACATAGTATCTTGTCTCCCCGGATTAGTAGAGCCACGATTCTAACGCGATTGCACTCTTGGTTTCAGATTGATGTGTGAAGAAAGGAAAGCTGCTAGAACCATGGGGGGAGAAAAGGTGTGGATAGGCTTGTTAATTTTCGCATTTTTCCTTTGCAGCATATTCTAAAAATAGCTGCACGGAATGTTACATGGAGCTCAGCTATAAAGAAAATAACGTATCTGAGCAATGCTTCATACACTGGAGTAATCTGAACACTTCACTCTGATATTATTAATGATAACTGTTGAATCATTTGATGAAGGACTATAGCACAGAACACTATAATGCTTTGTGTTCTTTCAGGGACTTATCACTCCTTGACTTTACTTGATTCTTACCTGTCTGCTCTTCTCTTTATTGAGAAATGATTCTTTCCTTGAACAAATTGAAATCAATTCTCAGGTCAGGATTCTCAGGTCCTCTTCAAATCCTGTATGTAATGTTTTGCAGCAGCTGGAAATTGTAGTTCAAAATGTTTAAGAAGCATCCAGAAAGCTACAGATCAGAAGAAAGATGCAACTCTGTGGCTCATCAGTCTTTTTACAGAGGATTCACTGAAGGGGTTTCTTTTAGGTCAAGACATTCCTGTTTAGGGTTTTAGAATGCAAGAGTGATGGTCTCCCTACCCTCTCTGAGTTTGCAGGTTGCTACTTCCCTGCTGTAGGAACTTTTTAGGTATTTGTTAGGCACTGAGTGGTTTCCAGTGATTATTATGTATTTGTGAAATGACTTGGGTCAGATTCTGGTTTGTGGCATACACCAGATGTATTGTCAGTGGCATTATCTGCTAGCCTGAAGATGGATATTACCTCAGAGGTGTGGAGGCTGAGTTGCATCCTTGTGCTTTTCTCTAGAGATCATATGCATTCTTTCCATTGTTGAACCTTGGAGCCCATCAGGACATTTTAAAGAAATAAAGGAAGGTCCTAATTAATTTTTGTGGTTGTTGTTAATTTACATTGTTGAGTATCAAATTTAGGGCATAGAGTTTGTTTATAAGCTGAGATGAGGACATACATATGTAGATTTATAAAGAAAAAAGTACTGAACTGTTCTGAGGTTCATTCATTAAATGAATGCAATGATGTCTGTAAGGGAAGACAAGTATTCAAGGCTATGAGCCTTGACATATTAAGAGGTAGATTTTTGCTTGAAATGTGGAGAAGACCTGGGCAATATCAGCTGTTCAAATGCACTGTTTTTCCCTCAAGCATCTGATACTAGTCAAGACAAGACACATGGAATGGTATGATGTGGATAGTTTTATAAACAGCTTTAGGAAGCCATTGTGACTTTTAAAATTTTCTGAATATAAGGGATCATTTGTTAGAGGTTAAATTTGCATAAACATAACATGCTCCTTAGTTGGGTCTTGTTTCTTCTTTTGTGTACATGGTCACCGCATGGGAATGAGCAATTAACTTATTATAGTCAAAAATAATTGCCTTTTATAATACTTAAAAAAAGATAATCTGCCTATGTCAAACATCGAAATAAAAACTGTGGATCAAAATTGATTATTACAAAAACTAAAACAGAAATCTGATGATATTTTAATTGAAGGTAGCCTGCATCAAGTAAGTAAAAGCATAGTAATTTATTTTCTGTAACAGAACCATGGCATTGTACTTTGTTTGCTCACACCTCTGGACAACGTTGTAATGGTGGTATTATTTGCTTTCTGTTAGTTTGCAGAGAAGCTGAAACACTGTAGTGTACCACTGGGCAGGAAAAGTCAGGGATGAGCCAGCCTTGGGAAGGAGGACCTGCCATCCGAGCTGGAGACATCTGAAGAGAGGACATTTCAGTCTAGTGGCATGCTTCAGTAGAAGTTATTCAGAAAAAGTAAGCTGTTGTTTTGTTAATGAACCTAAACATGTCAGCTCCTTGACAGACTGCTTAGTTGCAGTTAGAATTTGACCTGGAATTTGAGGTGGTTTTGTGTGAATTTACTTTTTCTTCCATTAGTGTCCAAGAAAGCCTGGGGTCTTTTCATGTAGTTGTTACACATCACCTCTTCCATACTTCATGTGTTGATGAAGGCCCCATAGCTTAGAAATTAAATGTATTATTTAATATTAAAAATAAAACCACAAGAGGTAGGATCTGGCAAGATTTTGGACTAATTGCTTCTCAGTTGGTTTTAGGCTGTATTTATGTTAAAATGTAGAGTTTAGCTTCTTACTGTTCCCTTACTTATACCTGAATTAAGGATCTAAATACTTCAAATAAAATTATTTTTATAATTTTTCCTTGAGTTTGATTAATTCTTAGCCTCAGCAGTCAATAATGTGATTTTCCAGAATGCCAAGAGTGTCTTAAAGGGAACCCCATCCTGCAGAAGACTGAGCTGTCCTGTTTGATAACAGTTCTGATATAAAGCCTGTTTTGATTGAACCTTGTTATAAAGTATTACTCTTAATTTCGGGAAAAATATTGTGTGGTCAGCTTTGTTTGATTCTTATTACCGTGAAGTTGCAGTGGAAGTGCTTCCACAGCCATAACGTAGTAGAATAGCAGTCCTGGGTGGTTTTCCTCAGTTCTGAAGGATCACTTCTTCAGTGAAAACCTAAGTGCATGTACATCCTCATAGCAGCTTATAAACAAACTCGCTGACCTCGACTTGATACTTAGAAAGGTAAACCAAAAAAAGATTAATTAGGATCATCCTTTAAAAACAAGAAGTGAGACAGCATTAGTTTAGTTGATAGGAATCTTCAAGTGCATAATTGTCCTGCATTCTGAGCACATGCAACTGCAGTTGCTCTTATCTTAAGAGTTTTATGTTCCTGGGTAGCACTTTTAGAGATAAGGGTTTGCTCCTCCTGCTCCATTCATTTTATACATAACATTTTCCTTAGAGTCATTCAAAATCAAATGGGAATTTGAAGAAAAGGCAGTAGTGCCTTTTCATATCCTGCATTATTATCTTAATCTAGCAAGGAATCAAAGATCTCTCAAATTAATGGGTGACCTGTTGAGCAAAGTTCAATTGTTAGCTTTTGTGCTTTCATGAGAACACATGAGAACTTTTAATTCTTCTTTTAGTTTACCTCAGGGTAAACTATTTTTAGTTTAGCTCACTATATCAGAATTTGGTTTGTCAAAGTGCACCGCCTTTTTAATCCCTGCATTGTATTTTAATCACCTCCAAAATCTTAATTATTATATGTGACTTGTATAGAAGTTAGTTACCTACAGGTTGTTTTAATCTTTTCTTTGATTCTGAAAAGCATAACTATAAAGGATATTCAGGGAGAAGCATTCTTTTGTAAAACTGTAGCATGGAAGTGAAAATCTGCTGCTGTTCCTTTTTGCACTGCAGTACCTCATTGTGGGGGCAGTTGAAAATCAAGATCCTTTACCTCAGCCATGGTTAGCACAAATTAATCAATAAATGGATTTCTCTTTCAGCTCTTCAGTTGTGAAATGATGCTTGGGTTGCGTATTCTGAAATTTCAATAGACTTTCTTCTCCCCTTTTTCTAATAAGTTTCTTGTTATAAACCCCTAGTTTTGCTGTAAAAATCTGTTGCAAAATACAGCCTCAAAAGTGTGAAGCTTTCAAAAAGCAACTTTTTCACAGCACTGTTAGCAAGGATCTCACACACAGACGTGTGCTGTGCAGTAAAAACGCAGTTACCAGCTGGTAGGTAATGCTGTGTCTGTATCTGGCAAGCTGATTTAAGAACCACTGTGCAGAGCTGTCATTAATCTCAGAAAAAGAAATTCAGATATGAAACAAACATAGATGGATACAATTATGTGCTACTTCAGGAAAAAGTATTTGAGCTGTAGAGCTTTTAAAAGAATTATTTGATAAAAAAAGGATTAGAGAGGCATTGGTCTTTCAAGAGGAAATTATGATAGAAGGGAACAGGCAGCGAAGAGAAATACATTTTAAGTAAACAACACATAATACATTATTATAATGATAAATATAGATACTGAAGCATAATTGCATTTTTTTAATCCCAGTATGTATTTGTAAGACTTCTAAAGCAGTGGAGGCTTTTACAGTAATACTAGGCATTTTCTCTTGAGGTAACACATTCTGGTAGAAACATGTATAAGATTAAAACTGTCTGTCCAGAAAGCTTGTGGTATCTCCATCCTTGCAGTTTTCAAAAAACTCAGCTAGACAAAGCCACGACTGATCCAATCCAGTACTGGTGGTGGTGCCATGTGGAGCAGGAGACCGGACTATATGACCTCTAAAGGTCCCTTTTGACCCACATGCTTGGGTAGTTTTGCATGAACTATTCCTAGATGCCCATACAACAAAGGCTACTGTCACTGAAAGGCTGTTTTCTTGAGTATCAGTCTCAAAGTTCCTTGGGAATTTTAAATGAAAAAAGGCACCTTTTTAGGCCCCGTTCTCCAAAGCCCATTCTTCTTCCTCATTTGGTCTCTGGTGTTTGTTCTCGATTGTTAATAAATAAAAGGAAAATTACCATGAAACAGGCTGTGAATGCCATGGCAAAAATGTAGTTGAGAAGGTATTTTTGTATTTAGGCTAGGATTTTTCAACTACTTAAATCCTACACAATGCTAAAGTGACACAGTTTTGCATTCCCAGTTCTCTTACAGTTACAAAATCATCCTTAATGACAGCAATAAGATATGGCTAGAGAAAGTAAAGGCAATGACTTCACAAGCCCATCAAGTCAGAGCTGTGTGTCTTGTGCGCTACACTGCTGCTTCTGCTGGTCTGCCGTGATTCCTTTCAAGAGGCACTCATATCAGGGAGTTCACTTGATGTTTAGGAGAAAGGAGTCCAAGGTATCTTTTGGAAAGGCCACCTCAGTTTTTAAATCTGCTTCTTTCTGCAGCCACTCAGGTTGTTCTGAGCCCAGTTTGAGTGGTAGTGTACCATGGTGCATGGCAACTAAGAAACAGACTAGGGGAATATTTCAGCTGAGTGCTGCTGGCACGCATACCTTCTGCCCGTGTAAACCTAGTCTGAGGTGCTGTTCAGACAGTCCCTTAATCAAGCAGATGATCACCTGTACTCTGAGGAGAGATTGTTTTAAGTTCAGCGTTTGCAGTCAGGTCACCTCTTGAGGAAAGAAGTGTAGTTTCTTTCAATTTCCTGAGGAGGCACAAAGTAACTGGTTGGCTGAAGGTTTATTAATCAAAACTACTTCAGAAAATGATCAGAGGAAATTCCAAAATTTGTTTTCTAACTTGGTATGTTAGCATGCTGAAAATTAAACAGATAAAAGATTGGTGATTAGCAAAATAAATTCTCCCAGTACTCAATTTAGTCAGTCACCTCAGGAAACAGAATGTTAACCTATCAGTTTCTTTGAGTTGAGCTTCACAAATGGTAACTTCTCTGATTTTGAGCTAAACATCTCATTCTGTGGTTGCTGAGGTCAAATGTGATGTGGGGTGCTATTTTAAGTTGACCCAATAGACTGATTTGAATCTCTTTGTTTCTCTGCAGGATGGCTGGCTGTGGTGAAATAGATCATTCGATCAACATGCTTCCCACAAACAGGAAGACAAATGAGTCCTGTACCAATGCAGCCCCTTCCCTGGCAGTCCCTGAATGCGCTATCTGTCTGCAGACATGTGTCCATCCAGTAAGTCTGCCTTGCAAACATGTTTTCTGCTACCTGTGTGTGAAGGGAGCTTCTTGGCTTGGGAAACGATGTGCACTCTGCCGGCAGGAGATTCCCGAGGATTTTCTTGACAAGCCAACCTTATTGTCACCCGAAGAACTCAAAGCAGCAAGCAGAGGCAATGGAGAATACGCTTGGTACTATGAAGGTAGAAATGGCTGGTGGCAGTACGATGAACGTACCAGCAGAGAGCTGGAAGATGCCTTTTCCAAGGGTAAAAAGAGCACCGAAATGCTAATTGCTGGTTTTTTATACATAGCAGACCTTGAAAATATGGTTCAGTATAGGAGAAATGAGCACGGACGTCGCAGAAAAATAAAACGGGACATAATAGATATACCAAAGAAGGGAGTGGCTGGGCTGAGGCTGGACTGTGACACCACCACTGTCAGCCTGGCACGCGAGAGCTCTGCCGACGGTGCGGACAGCACACTGACTCCGGGGGCTGCAGCTGTGCAGCCTCTAGCATCCATTTCTGTGAGGCCTCTGCCAGCACTAGATGGTCAGCTCCTGAGCCCTTCAACACCATCACCTGATGCAAGCAATTCTCTAGAGAACTCTTTTGCCCACTTGCAGATAAATGGAGACAGTATGGCTGAAAGGAGTCACAGGGGAGAGGGAGAAGAAGACCACGAATCGTCATCGTCTGGTAGGGTGCCAGCTCCCGACACCTCTGTGGAGGAGACCGAATCGGATGCCAGCAGCGATAGCGAGGACGTGTCTGCCCACCTTCAGCAGCGCCTCTCCTCTGGTCAGCAGAGACACTTGACTGCCAGTGCAAGCCAGGCAGGAGCAGATAGACCTGGGACAGGGGGTGGGGTAGCAAACACAAGTGTAAGGTCTAGAAGGCCAGATGGACAGTGCACAGTTACTGAAGTTTAAATTTGGAGCCATGCGGAAAAAAACTCAGTTGTAATTTTCTGTAAATTTTCTGTCCAGATTGGCATTGCACTCAAACCTAGCAGTGTGTTTGGTGGGAGGGTGGGGTGAAGGGGAGAAACAGATTTGGCCTGTTCTAACTTCAGTCTCTTAACATGTCTGAGCTGGAAGACTCTTAACTTTAGGAAACTGGGTTGTCCTGTTAATGGTTTGAAAGCTGTTTAGCAATGCCCGGTTTTCTTGAAAATGTCTTGTGTTTATTTTGTAGCATTTTCCCCTTGAAGATACTCTATCCTTTTTTGGCCAATGTATATCTACTGTACAACTTGAATTGTCTTCATTATCTGACTGTTGCATTAAGTGTCTTACTTACTTTCTGCATGGATTGATGTATGAAAAGAACACTAAAGCAATGGGGAATCAGGCAAGGTGTTGGGTGTGAGCAGGCTGCTTAATTTAATGTGAGAAAATAGATGTGAATTTGGAGTTAAAATGTGTTTTTACTAGACAAGAGCAATCATTTACCTTCTTTCAATGGAAATGTAAAAATGCTGTTAACTTGTGTTGCAAATCTTTACCTATACACTCTCCATGGCTTTTTCACTGGCTTTGCCATCTAGTCCTTGTAGTTTTGTTTTTTGAGGTCTTTCTTGATCTGTCTTGTTTTTGTTACAGAATTTATAATTTAATAAAACTACATTTTATCAGTAACAATCTCATATGTTTCCAGTTTAATTGAACTTCACTGAAGGGATTTCAAATACAATTATCATAAAACAGCTTCCCGTGTTTATCAGAAGGGAGACTGGCTCTGAGTGGCATCCAGAAGTTCTTGCATCCATGACTGGCTGTCTTGAACACAATGCTGTAGGCGTATCATCTTTTACTGAAAAATCACGAGTTGCAAGCTTAATACTCAGACAGCACTCATTTCTCATCTGAAAAGCTGATTAACTCACTTCATTGTTGAGGGCAGGAACAAATATCACACAGAGCTTTATTTTAACAGCAGAAATGTTGAAATAAAACTTATCAAAGTTGACCCTATAACAAAGGACATGGATATTAAGGACCACAGTGCTGTTTATCTGTTCATAACAAAACTAGTAGCAGCACAGAAGGGGTAGTTTTGTGCTTGTATTAGCAATCTAGGACCTGCATTACTACACACTTATGAATGTTAAAAGCCAGATCGTGAGAAGCACAGCTTGTCTCTTCTGTCTCTGACAGTTGATTTAATTTTTTTCAAATTGAGAAACAGCATTAGTTGATCCTGGACTCAGTCTTTAAAGCTAATTAAACTCAAATTCTTAGTATATATATCCCTGAATAGAAAGGGACAGTAACTGATACATAGGTACTACTGATCTTCAGATAAAAGTTGCTTTAGGCAAACAACCATTTGAAGGGAATTAAAGGGGCTGATTTTGAAAAATCGGTAGATTTAAACTACTATAATGTTCTCCTTTACTGCAACGGTGGCTGACATGTCTAATCTCAGACAGAGCTGTGCCAGCCCTCTAGTTTGTTTTCTCTGCCTACAGATGAGATCAGTGGGGCAGGAAAGTGCAGAGGAGATAGGATGGAATAAGGAAGATTTCCTTCATTCTGCACTAGAAATAGATGCTCTTAAATCACAGATTTTTGCCATCATCTTCCAGTTCCATAAGGAAATAGGTCAGTAACATGAACTTCAGAAGGAAATGGGATGCAATGCTTTTTTCTCTGTTTGTTAGTTGCTTGCTCTCTTATTTCTCTGATTTGAGTTGGCATACACTGGCTCTAATCAAAGTCTGACTTCATGCAGCAAAAGCCTTCAATAAGGACACTGCACATTTTACTTCATGTGAGGGTACTGGCTGAAGAAAGCAAGAAGCAAAATACAAGAATGTGACTCACTATACACTTAATTTCAGGATTTTCAGCCCAGTCTACAAATAATTTTATCAGTGATAATCCTTGGGGCTTTTGACCAAAGTAGAGAGGCAGACCCCTTGCTCAGCCCCACACCCATAATGCTGCTTTTGGCGCCTGCTGGCTGACTCCAGCTGTGAAACACTAAAATTAGTTAAAGTAAGGCTTGTGAGAACTAAATAGCCAGTGGTCAGAGTGGCACATGCACTCCCCAGATCAAGCTAGGAAAAAGTAGTAACTGGTTAATTCCCATCTTATACTTAAACCATTACCTTCAGTAGGAGACGTGTTCTCTCTATTTTAGCAAAGCCACAGCCACACTGCATTATGTGGTTTACTGTAATTCCATGCCTTAAGTGATTTTCAACTTGTACAGCACAGCCAGAGAAGTGCACGGTGGAGCAGAAGGAAAAAGGAAATTTAAATACTATAAAATCTACAGCATCTCTTAACTTCCAGAACAGATAACCACAGATGCAGGAATCCTATGCCGTAGTTAAAAAACTGAATCAGATACTGAACCAAGCATTTTGCAAGAGCACCTTGCTTATCTAGATTGACCATTCAGTAAATACATTTCTATCAGCAGCAAGCTAAGATAGAAGTACCTATATTGCAAAAAGTGATCTCCAGTATCCAACCTTTACAAGCTTGGTACAGAATCCACCCCACCATGAAACCCTTGGGCTGCCCCAGTACACAGAAGGAAAACAAGACAGGCATTTCACAATGTAATTGGAAACTTAGTTTGCTGAGGGAGCTGGCAAACTAGCCTCTAGGAAGTACAAAAGCTGGCATGCTATTTAATTAGGAGACTAGGACTATCAATTTTGATGTTTCTAATTTATTTTGTACATTTAATGCTTGTTTGTTTTTAAGCCACTTCAGAAGAGAAAAAAAACCCCCTGAGATGAAGCTTGGTGTCTTTAATAATTGTAAAGAAAATGCAAATGCTTATCAACTGCTGGTTAAAGGTATTGTCACTTACAGATGATACAGTATTCTGTGAAATAAGGCTTTTAGTTTTCACATGGGTAAAACGGGATTCCATTTCATCTCAGCCTGGAACTTTCATCCTAGCACTCAGGGTAATTTAGTTGGGCTGGTTTTTGTATGAAGAGCTCTACTTCCTTTTAACAGAAAATAGACCAGAGAATATGGTATTAGACCACTCACAAAATCCTTGATCAAAACCTGTAATGATCTTCAGAATGTCCTGTACCTGTGGCTGGTATATTTACGATACCAACAGAATGGGTTTCCATAACCCTTTCTGAAACTTTTCTGAACGTGTCTTGTTCTGTCCTAGTTAATTATTTGTCCTGCTTTCTTAGAAGTAAATACTGGCCTTTGATACAAATCAGATGGTGGCTGGGGAAACACATTTGCAGAAATGAGAAGTAAGCTCATTGTGTATAAATCAAAATGGAAAGAGATCCCCCAGAGGTACACATACCAATTTTCACTTACTGCCAGCACAGATCTGGTTCAAAATGTGAAAGAAATCAGATTCTGCTTTTTTGCTACAATTTCCTCTCTTTCAAATTTCTATCACCCAGGACACAGAATACACTTATGAGCCTAATCAGCTAAAGAAAAAAGATTCAAGGATCTTGCTCAGGTTCTAAGCAATTTTCACACACATTTTAAAAACATAATTACAGTATTAGTAATGGCACATTCATTCTTGCTACCAGCAAAGACATAACCAGTTGCCCTTTAAAACAGCTTTTTTTTGACTCACAACAATATGGTGTGCTATTGCTTAAAAAAGCTGGATGAGTATGGATGGACTGGAGTGTACTTTGTAGGTTCAGTGATGCTGCCTCATGAATCTTGAGGAACTTCATGAAAAGCAGAACAGCTTCATTACTAAGCAGTCAAGTGCTGCCTGACTGTACTAAAACATTTATACTTGTGAAGTAACGGGTTTGAAGTCCTTTAGGGCATGGGAAAGAACCCAGCTACACAGGGGAGTAACAACTGAGCTACCGGATAAAGAGTGGCATGGGGGGAAAAAGCACAAACCAGAAAACTACTCTCTCCCCATGTTCTCTTTCCTCTCTCTTCTTTAACCTGAAAGCAAAAATTGAACTTTAGTTTTGGGGAAGAGACAGTTGAAATCTTCCTCCGTTAGTGCTTCAGATATTAAGGCAAAGATGCAGGATCAACAGAGTGGAGGTAAATTCCCTTTCTTCTCTGAGGTGCCAGCTCAAACTGCATCCCTTTCTTCAGCATTTCTCTTGGTTGCTTCAGGCTATACGTATTCATTGCTGTGTAAACCATATAGTAGAACATCCCCGGCAGATCACATCATCTGCTTGAAAACTCCAGAATCTTAACAGGCAATCCACGCCTAATTCCCGTAACTGATTTGTCCCCAAATCCTCAAACACATGTAATTACCTCGCTGTCTAAAATTCAGGAATCCTACCACACTGTAGAAATTGTAATGTGGATTTCCATCCAAGATAATGCCTTCTTTTCTTAAGGGAGCTTGTTCCATGATCTAGAGCTAGTTATGCCTGGTCAGAGCAAGAATGCGTGTCAGCGGCACACAGACCAGAACTTCCTTCTTCATGTGCCCCCACAGAGTACTTCAGGTCCTTGGCTCAGATCTCAGTCCCTGCTGGATTTAGAGACAAGTGCATCCTAACCAACAGTACAGGAAACTCTCAGTCATAGATATGTCTGTGTGGTTTTACTCACAGACATTTATTTTTAAACATTTGCCAAAGCAGGGACTCTCTGCCAATTTCTAATTTCTAAAGGGAAGAAACTTTCTCTACTGAGTTATCCAATTATTTGCATAGTCACTGGCATGAAGTGGTGACTGAGTTCCAAATCCTCTAGTCAGCCCAAATATACCCTACCAGTAAAAATGCTTTGAAGAAAGACACATATATCCACACAAGTCTTACCAGAATGCTGAAGCACTCACAACACCCAGTCAGTTAAGGACAAACCATTCTGGGGCATGATACATCATGGCCTTCCAAGATTTCAACTGGATTCTATGTAAAGAACCAGGTCAGAAGCTTTGCACAGGTACAGGATATGGGAATGTGCAGATGCATGTGTGAATACTTGATCCTTAAGCAGTGAGAATACACCAAAATACATTTAAAAACCTGAATCAGTGTCAGTGAATGAGTGCTAGAAGCTTCTCACTAACTTACAGCTTCTCCTGTAAAAGCACCATTAAAAATGAAGTATCTTTGGATACTTTCTCAGCAATTATATGAAGAATTAACTAGAGATGAAAAAAGAAGAACTATCACTAGTTATCATCTCTTCCAAGATGCTTAAACACACTGGTCTCATTTTGGGGAACTCATATTCTGCAGCTTTAGATGCACCTGTTCCATAAATGAATAAACCTCATAACTTGCAAGTAATTAATTTCCATACCAGTTAGAAAAACAAAATTAACACCAAATAAAATAATCTTCAGCCTTGTTCCAAATTAATTGTAATTCTATTTTCAGCACAGTATTTACCTTTACATACTAATTTCACTAATCTCCATTCAGTGGGTGATTAGGACAGTAGAGAATCTGCCTGGGATTTCTCAGTGGTTGCACACCAAATACGTCTGCCTGACCTAAATGGCAGGAATGTTAATGCCATTTTAAATGGATAAGTCCTTAAATGATTCCGTTTAATGCCTGCTTTAGTGAAAGCTTTGTTTGCAACAAGGTCAAAACCATTTCTTATGCATTAACCATCATTTATGCTTTGGCCTTCTAACCAATGCCTGCAAATTGGCAGGCCCACCCCACACAGTTCCGAAAATGTCCTTCTCTGTCCTTAGGGCAGCTTCCAGTGGGAGCTCTCTTGCCGCTGTCACCACTTGTTTCACAGCCCGAATCACACTGGCTGGACCCTCTGTGTACTGACTCAGCCAGGCTCGGGCTTCTCCTAAGGCTCTGGTCTCCTCTGCAGACGGCAGCGTCTCCTCGGAGAGCCCCAGGCGCAGCGCTCTCTCGGGGTCCACCCGGGCAGCCCCGCCCAGCAGCTGCAGGGCTGCCCCGCTGCCCACGATCCGCACCAGCCGGGCAGCTCCTCCCCAGCCTGGCACCAGCCCCATGTGCTTGTGGACAAACCGAATTTCACTCCCAGGCGTCATCAACCTGCCAGTGAAGAACAAACACACAGAGGTCAATCCGTACGTCGACTTTCGTTTTCAGCTCGACGGCACGCACTTCTCTCTTTTCTCCTTCCCTCTGCTCCCAAAGGCTGATACAACTTGACAGAGTGCTGATTTCAGGTGGAGCTGAGTATCTTCATTTTTACATCACATGGTGCTTTAACTGTAGCTTTTGGCCCTTCTCAAACTTAGATACATAGGCTGCTACAAGTAAAGATGCGTAGTACCCACACTGATACCTGTAGTCAGTTCTAAAAAGTGTTGAAAACAGAACTGCAGACAGAGGATAGAGAACATGTTGTATTTATTCACAGTGCGACACTGCCTTGCTAATTCATGCCTAAACCAACAGGGTATCAGGTAAAAACCAAGTAAATTAATGTACAAAACATTTCTCAAGAGGATGGATCGTGGCCTTAATAATGATCTGAACTGGGGAGGTTCTGTCAGTACCCTGGTGATTACAGCACAGGTGGGGCTTTTTTGTTCCGTATTTTAGAGAATCCATTCGAGTTTGATTTCTGACTGCTCATTACAGCGAGGGAAATTGGGATGGATGCTCAACTTATGGCTCACACTATCCAACAGAACTGCTTTCTATTTATGCAGTGTGTAAGATAATTGCTCCCCTCTACAAGGTAAGCCACATTCATCTTTCCAAAGATTTCACATCTTTCTTTCCTATGCTTCTTTTCTACAGCCTCTCACCTCCTTTACTTAAGAACTCACCCTAGGGCTGATTAAGCTATCTCCCTGGAGGAGCTCTGCTGCAGCAGATTGTTCTGTCTTCACATAGTGGTCACACTGACACACATTAGGTTAGTGGAAAAAACCTCTAGAAACAAAAGCATATAGAAAAGATGTACAGAAACAGATCAGTACTTGCTGTTACTAAAGGTGATGTTCTGCAGTGTGGTTGCTTGCTGCTGATTGTAAGGCAATGGATGGAAATTACCCTTGTGAAGTAGATTAGCTTCTACTTCAAGCACAAAGTGGCTTTTTGAAGACAAATCTTGTAATACTGAGGTCTGTACACAAGTCTGTTTCCTAACAATGCTGTGTTCCATAGCGAAAATACACAGGTGAACAGCTTTGAAAGGGGAAAGAAAGGGAAAACCTTTTAAAAAGCAACTACTTCTAGGAACTCACTCTTCTCAACTCTGCTTAGTTATTGTTAATTTTAAGTTTGCTTGGCTGCTTTATTTTTAACCAGAGCACCATCAGCATTCAGGCCACACTGTACAGCATCAGAATTGAAGAGCTTACGCTTTATCCCAGATCCAGCACAATGCACAAAAGCAACAGCTGACGGGCCAGATTGCATGAAAGCCTTTTTGTAGAGATAGCAGAGGAAGGTTGTGTGACAAAAGGAAGAAAGCAGAGTATTGCAGGGGAGGAAAGGCTTTTAGCTAACATTATCAAGTGCTTCCCAAACCCAGCAAATCCCAGAGAACTCAGGTCTCTCCTCTGCAAAAGAATGACTCTGCAAGTATTCCAAAACTCCTTTACTGGCTCAGCTTACTCTGCAATTTGCTTACACACGGTGTCTCCCTGGAAAAGCAAATGAAAACATTATTAGGGGTTTAATTCTAGCTGTGCTGAGTGATGTGAGGCACTAAAAAAGAAGGGGTCATACACAGCTGGGCATCTGATGCTAGAAAACCTGTAGGCAGACTCACAGGATAGCCACTGCAGGTCAGTGAGGCCATGTTGCACTTGTATCTGAGACTGTCCCAGACAACATTAAGTATGTGGGAAGGCCTCTGTTTTCCTGCAAAGTCTCCACCTCCCTCAGAAAAAATGGAACCAAACACAATGAGAGGAAAACAAACCACTGACAACCCACGGAGCGACTGTGAGGCTGCAGCTTCCAGAATCTCTCTGGGATTCACCTCTTCCCACAGTGTTCCTCTGAACAAGCTCCACAGAAAATACAGAGAGAAGTGGCAGTCCGTGAAAGCTGTAAATGTAGTCTTGGACTGCCTTCAGGCTTAAGAAAGGTATCTATGGTTTTTCAGACTTTTCAACTATGAATCCTCTCCTGAAGTCACACCATTTCAATCTGCTAGATTTACCACTCACTTGCAGCCCCCATGCCCAAGGAAGAAATGGAGACCTGAGCTCATGTCTGGAGAGGCGTATGCAGCTGCCAAGCCAGCCTGGAATCAGCCTTTGAATCCCACCAGCTGCAGCCTGGCATACATATTTCCCTTTTTATTGTATGAAAGGAATTGAGTCTACCTTCTGAAACATGACAGATCTGATCTCCCATTAAAAGAATTTATGCAAGAAAAGCACATCAAGCATTACTAAACATAAAGAGGCAGACATTAAAAAGCTAGAAAGACCAAAGTACTATTCTTGAGCTCCCTATACCTTATTCATCTGGTACTGGCCCCGCCTGAGACAGAATAATAGATGAATACAAAATTAACCCTGATGTGAACAGTATGCCTGTTCTTGTCTTTCAGGTCAAAGGAATTAAAATCTGGGTCCCCTGTATCCTAGGGGAAGGTCATACGGCTAGACGCCTACACACATGCCTTCCCTGCCCTAATAAAAAAAAATCTGTTGCATGACAGTACTGAAAAAATATTTATTCAATGTAATTAATGTACAAAGTGACAGAAGACCTTATAGTAAGCAGGGAAACATACTTCAGAAATGTGAAAATTATCAAAATCCTCCCAATTTAAATTGGAAATAAGAGGTCCAGGTAATATAAGCCCCAAAGTACAGCTGAAACCTTCTTTGAGAACATTTTATTTCCATGTTACAAGTCCCCTAGGAAGAAAGCACAGCCACCATGGGCCACATCCAATTATGTGTTAGTCATCTAAAGCAAATGTGCTACAGCAACTGTTCCTGCTGCACATTTTAAAACGTTCTCAGCCACAGTAAATGTTACAAATCCTCCCCCTTTGATCTGATGATTCCTTCATTCTGCGACATCTCATTGTAACCATAAACTGGACTGTCACATTACATCTCATCACATCACTGGCAATGCACGAGAAGAAACCTTGCTTGTTATTAAGACTGCAGCTTAACAAATCCCACCCATATAAATGCACACTCACTCCCCAAAGACAGCACTTGCTGAGAGCTAACAGTTATGCTTTCCTTTGCTAAAGTATTTCCCAGCTATTTGAAGCCAGAGCATATATAATAAAAGCAGAAAATGAAAACAAAAATGTATTTTATCAATTTTTTCTACCTGCTTATTATAAATACTCAAGTTACTGAGCTGTTCCAATGGGTATAATCAGCTCCTTGAGCAGAATTATGTTAAGATCTGTGCTGGCCCTTACTTCATAATTTCCTGGACTTGAGTTATATTCAGCATTCTGACACAGAAAAGGCACCAATCAAGTTTACCAGGGAGGGACTAATACCACGCTCTATTTTATGCATTTTAAAAGCTCCTACAACTATGCTGTTGAAACCCATTATAGGAAAAAAAGATGCCTAAAACATTATATGTGTTGTCAGCAAACTGGATTTTATTCCCATTCCCTGTTTGACTCCCAGTGTCATGTAAGGACACAGCTCCTGACTTCCGATCTTCTCCTTTCAGTTGGCGTGAGATGGCACACATGGAGGGAGGCAGTGCATCACACAGTGCTGCAGCACCTGGTTCCCAGCTACGTTTGTACCAAGAGAGGGCAGCCAGAACTGCAGGAGATGACTTTTATCTCCCCCCACAAATACCCTGGCATCCTGCTCTCAAACCACCAATCAACATAAATAAGAAACACAGCTTACGTCTTTGGGTCACAGTAAGTTCCCTCACCAAATCTGCAACCTTCTTCTATAAATTTCAGTAACACCTCTCTGCAAGGTGATTGAACCAACACAAAGTGGAAAATTCTCTGAAAATGAGAGTCAAAGGCCTTGGGATACAATTAAAAGACATCCATGATTTTAGCATGCTGTAGAGCAAGAGTTAGCAGAAATAATAAAAAATCTTCAAGCAGAACCAGATACATTGCAAAATATAGATGCAAGACATCCAGATACATGAAAAGCAAAGTTTGTGGTCAGCCATGCACCCATTTTGGTGTAGGGAGATGGGGAGTGGGGGTTATGGTCAGTTCATCACATGTTGTTTCTACCGCTGCTCAGGGAGAGGAGTCCTTCCCCTGCTCCAGTGTGGGGTTCCTCACATGGAGACAGTTCTCCACAAACTTTTCCAATGTGATTCACTCTTCCACAGGGTGCTGTCCTTCAGGAACAGCCTGCTCCACTTTGAGTCCACAAGTCCTACCAGGAAACCTGCTTCAGCATGAGCTCCTCCACAGGTCTACAGGTCCCTGCTGGGACCCTGCTTCAGCATGGGCCTTCCAGGGGTTCACAGCTTCCTCTCAGGCATTCACCTGCTCTAGTGTGGGTCTTCTCCAGGGGTTGCAGATGGATCTCTGTATCCCCATGGTCCTCTGTGGGCTGCAGAGGCACAGCTGCCTCACCATGGGCTGCAGGGGAATCTCAGCTCCAGCACCTGGAGCATGTCCTTTCCTCCTTCCCCTCCTTCTCCACTGACCTTGGTGTCTGCAGAGTTGTTCGTCTCACAGGTTCTCACCCTGCTCTTCTCTGGCCACAATTACAACTGCACAGTAACTTTTCTCTCCTTCTTAAATGTGTTATCAAAGGAGCATTACTATCATTCCTGATTGGCTTGGCCTTGGCCAGTGGCATGGGCCAGTGGCATGTCCATCTTGCAACCAGCTGGCATTGGCTCTGCCAGACACAGGGGAAGCTTCTGGCAGCTTTTCAGAGCTACCCCTGTAGGCCCCCCCCAACTACCAAAACCTGGCCATACAAACCCAGTGCATCATCCAAACCACATACACAACTATTGTAGGCACAGGAAAAGAGAGATATTAAAGATAAAAGAAAACTAGCAGGAAAATGGTAACAGATGGAAGGTTATCAAGAGTCAAACACTTATTTTAACCAACAAAGAACAGAAGAACAAAGCTGATGTACAATGCTGCCATACACTTTGCCCAACATGTATGCCTTTCTAATACACTCATCAATATGGCATCAGCTCAATTAACTCTTTTAAAATTAAGTAACAGCAGAGTTATGCTGACATATGGCCAAAAGAGCTTTTTAAAATACACACTGCTGGGATGTGCAAGTTTAAGAATTTAAGAGGTCAGGTATGACATTATCTACAGATGGTGTTTATCATGCAAATTGAACTTCCTTTGCCAGGTGGACCTGAAAATTTGATGATCTTGCTGGCAAGCAGACAAGAGCTCATTGGTAACTAGTTTAGGATTTTGTAACTTTGCTTGGTGAGTGCTACCAGGGCAATTCTCAACTGCAACAGCTCTCAAATGCATGCTGGACCTTAAGTGAGAAAGAAAGCCAGTCCGTTGTCCACTTCTTCCCTGTTTTCCAGCTGCATCTTCTCAATGCTAAAAATGTAATCCCTGTCCCATCACTTCACGAGCAAATTGCACTTCATAATCTCACTCCATCTTCCTTACACTTCCTCAGCATCTCAGAGGACATCCCAGTACTGATGGTGTGTTCTTGAAGCAAATGACTGTGACTCAGGCAGCAGTTACACAGGTACTATCTGTAATCTGAACTCTCTTCTCTTGCTGATGCACACAAAACCCACCAAAACTAAAGTGCTGCTCTTACACACAAAGTGCTGCTGAACTCCTGCAGTGATGGGATGTTTTTAGTCAACTAAAGTGTTACAATACATTAAAACAAAGCAAGAGAGAGTTGTGATTGTTGAATTTGTAGCATCAGCAAGAAATAAACTACCTATTCCTTTATCTGTACCACAAAAGCCTTGATTTTGGATTAAACAGAACTCCTTTATTTCAGGTTGTTTCAGTGCACCACATAAATCAAGTAATCTTTCTAGGCATCATTCTAAGCTTTTTAAATAGGAAAAAAAAAAGTAGCTTTAAAGTGAATAGCTGAAATGCAATAACTGTTTAGATAAGGTAGAAGTGGATAGTTGGACATGAAAGCAATTCCATAAGAGACAGATGTCACCTTCGCTGCAAATGCACTCAGATAATTCTGTAGCTTCAGTTCCTTAGCTCTGGCAGGGATACTAAGGGATCATGCCACAGGCAAGTGGCAGCTCTGAAAGCTAGACCATAAGGAGCAATTAATTGGGGTTGCAAATGCTGTTAGCCTGAGGTTTGGGCAAGGACTATCACACAAACAGTCAAGCACTGCGGAACTTCACACTACTTTGACCAGTTCATGCAGCACATACCAAAGGGTTTGGAGTCCTCCAGGCTCCCTGCCTTCTCCTCATCTTCTTTAACATGGCATGTGGATCTGCAAGGTTTAACTTGTACCTCTGATATCTCCATTCCAAATCTCAGAGTCAGAAAGATACACCAGATATCACACACCTTTCAACTTGATATGTCTAAAACTTATTCTCCCCACCATGGAAAGACAGATAAAAAAGTACATATAAGAAACTACAGAACTTCCTTGGCATTAAGATACAAATTCTTGAGGCCTTGTATGTGAATGCTCCTTGGCAACTTGCTGCAAAACTAATCCTACCTCCTCCAGAATGTTTAACAACAGAAGTAATTCCTGAGTACAACCTTGAAAACACAACCTGAATATGCACTACTGCCTTGATATTTTCACAAAGCCACAGAAAGCCTGAAGTGACTAAAGTTAAGGCTGCAGTTTGTGCCTGTAGAGACCTAACCTGGAAACTTAAACACTAGTAAGTTAATTACATGATAACTTGTCTTGTGTAAGTCTTGTTCAAAATTCCAATACACAAGCCTTTCATAGTTATTACAGAAATTCTCCTTAAAACAATAGTTAACCAGTCATTTTTGCAAAAAAAAAAAAAAAAAAAAAAAAATTTTCAAAAATNAAAAAAAAAAAAAGAATTTTGAAGCAGCAAGGTACTGTGGGAAGAATAGTCTGCAGAAGAAATATGCAGCACTACATTAAAATAGCCAGTCAGCAAAGTTGCTGATTAGCAGCTTCTAGTCCTTACTTCAATTTCTGTGACAGATGTTTTCAGAATTAGAGCCTTAAGAATAAGACAGTCTCCTCCAAAAAGCAAGCTGGGACTAATTCATCCCTCTCTGCCCACCCAGTGCAGTGTCTCAGCAGTCTCTTTATCATTCCATCATCAAATAATTACCTAGATACTCTATAATGGGATTATCTACACAAAATGGCTAAAGATTTTTTCTGAAAGTCAGCTTACTACACCCTCTATCACCAAGAAAAACCCACCCTACTTCTCTGAAAATATTGACAAGTGGATTCATCCTGAGAAGAGTTAGACATAACTTCACTTATCTCTCAATCTCACTTGATTAATTGAACAGGCTTTAAAGGACCAAAAAGTCCCAATTAAATATTTAATCAATAACTCCTTGGTAATTCTATTTAGCAGATTTTTGAACTGGAGCAATTCAGTGAGTATTGGTAAGCCACACCTGTTCCATGCTTTCCCAATACAGCTTGCTAGTCTTAATTCCCTCTGCACCTCTCCCATATCTTCTTTCTGAGAGCTTCTCATGTTTCTGCTCTATGCAGAGAAATAATAAGGCAATTAGATATTGCAGCAATTGCTGCTTCAGAGCTGTGACAGCATAAATTGAGACTTCCAAAGTGAAAATACTGTAAAACCGGTAAAACTATGGATTTGCGCTACATGCTTGTGGTGATGGTCTATGCAGACTGGCATCATAAAAACAAACCCCCCAAATTTTTTTTTTTCTTTCTGAAAATCCTTAGTCACAGATATTCACTTGACAGATGACTAAATGGCAACTACTGAAGAACATAAAAATTAAGACAAAATGTTTTAAAGATAGTTTGGGGGAACCGCATGCCTTATGCTTATCTTAGATACAGTTGCTCAAAGCTGCTTCGCAACCCCAAATTTCAATAGGCTAAGAGAAGACTGTGCACATTAATAATCTTTCTTGTTTATCAGCTTTAATCTGCAACCTTTTCTACAAGAATGCAATGGAAAGGAATAGGTCCAGCTACTATTTTAATAAGCCCATCAGAAAGTCACCCCTCTCAAATCCTTTCAGTGATTTAAAAACAGTCCACCAATTCACATCACAAAACAATATACCTTCTTTATTTGAGGTTTAAATAAATTAAAATGATACCCAAGAAGCAAAATAAAAAAATCCTACCAAGCCTCCCAAGTACAGAGTGTTCCAGGCATGCTGTAAATCGCAGTGTCAAAGGAGTAGGCTTGATGCCATCCTAAGAAATTTCACCAACACAAAAGCTCGCTTTTCTCACAGCTCTTTTCAAATCACTTTACAGACTATATGGACTTTTATTTATAGTTACTGAATTATTTTGTAACACTGTTAGTGCACCCATTCCCCCCCCCGCCACTCACCACAAAAGCTAAAAATCAAACTTTACATAAAGCAGCCCAGAAAAATATCTCATGTCTCCCTAGCACATATTGCCTTTACCCCCTACCTTTGCTGTCTTCCAATCACATTTTCCAATGCATTCTATGGAACCCTAAGGATCAGGGTAAAAATCAGATCAAGTAAACAGACTCCTAATTACAGATGTATTTTCTTAAACAAGAGTTAACATTCTTCTGAGTTGGCGGGGAAACCTCAGGGTACTTCCCAGAGGGGAGTAAAGGGACCTAAACAAGGAGAGATGCATGCTTCAAATGAGGCCTTAAAATAGCTATTTATAATGGGACTCTATCACATTTTCTCACATCACCCAGAGTCAAACGAAATGCAGAAGAAAGAATGACAATACTTTTGCCTAAAGGCATAAAACATTTGGTTGATGCTAAAATTCTGAAAAGACCAGTCCTGAATCTAAAAGAATGGAATATGTCATAATGAGAAGAGTTAGAGTTGGAACATTGGGACACAAGTGCAGAAATTGCTAAACAGACATGAGCCATTTTAGGAGGAATGTTTATTCTCCAGGAATAAACAGCAGCTTAAGGTGTGCATAACCACCACCTCTTGCCCAATTATTTGGATATTCAATGGAAGATGAACCTTCAAAATCAACAAAGTCAATTCAAAGAAGCTGCAAGATTACAAATTCTAAAGGAAGTCATTCCAGGGCAGAAGCACAAAAATAATATTGTTACTAGAAAAAGATCGCTTGGATAACAGGAATTAAATTACAATAGGGAGATACAGACAACTGCATGTCCCCCCAAAAAAGAGCATCTAACCAGTAGCAAAGCCTGCACTGAAAAAAATGAAGAAAAGGCCTATCAGCAGCATAAAGGAGATCAGTAAGGTAGCAGAGAAGACTCTCTGGGAGAGTCCTCCGGGAAGACCCAGATTGAAACTGGTCTAGACATGGCTGTGTAAGAACAACCAGAGAAGTGAAAATGGGTTTATTTCTTAAACACTTCCCTGATCAAAGGAGAGGGGCTAAAAAAGGGCCAGAAAGGTCATTAGTTTGACAGAAGAATTATAGAAGGAAAGAAACATGGGGAAAGAAGCTGGTGTTAATGCCTGTAAGGGGAGTAGGGCAGTTGCAAAAAAAAGACAAGTAGACAAGGCACCCCAAAAGTCTCCCACAGGTGATGTCTGCTGTCATACTGGCTGCCATCCACACAGACTTTCAGTCTTATTCTGGAACAGAATCGCCCAGGAGTCAGGTACAGATGGAGACTCACACAGCAGACCTCGATTAGGAGGTTTAAATCTAATTTTTTACCTCAGGCTTGACACTTTCTCGCCCATGGCTTCACAGAAACCAGAGAGAAAAAAGCATGCTATAAAAAGCTACATTTCTTCTAAAAGGGATAAATGAAGCTGGATATTGGAAACTGCAGAAAGACATTTTCTGTAGCAGGAATGAAAAATTGAATTAGATGGCAGATCACAAGGCAAGAAATAAGGGCCTAAAAAAAGCATGACTGATTAAAACTCCAGAAGCAGCATTAAAAGAAGTAAGATGAGCCTTTTCATTTTGTATTTGTCTTCCCAGTCATTTTTCAATAAACTGACAGGAAAGAAAGTTATTTGGCCAAACCACAAAGTGAATCTGTCCCATTTTCCAGGATGATACTTCCTTAGGTTCACATGCAATGCTCACAGGGGGTTCCTGCGGCCCAAGGTCCCATCCCCGCCAGGGTTCTGGGGGTGGGCAGCACCATGCAGGAGGGTTTGGTGGAGATGGGGATAGGGCTGGCCAGGGGGCTTGTGGAGCCCAGCACCACCCCATGCAGGGCTTTGCATGCTGCACACACACATTGGGTGGCCCCTTCGCAAGATGTGATGCGACGTGAAAGCTGTGTGAGCCACATATCATTCCTTCATCCCAACCTGTGTCTAAGCATCCAAGTGGGCTGAGTAGTTCCAGAAAACAGCAGGAAAAGTAAATGAAAAGGTCTTTCCCAGGTAGGAGAGACAAACTTTTTACAATTATACAAATAGCAGTAAAGACTGCCTCATCTATGGGTGCTACCTTGGACCTGTTTAACACCCCTTGTGCACACACTGGCGAGGAGCAGCACAGTTTTACAAAGGCTTATTGAACACACACAGTGCTCTGAGCACAATTTAAGAACACACAGAAGCAGGGAAATAAAGCAAATAGTTACACTGGGGAGCTCTAATTCCCCTGAAGAGCATCGTATAGACTCTGAAAATGACATAAATCACCAAAAGCCATGAAGTGGGACTGAAATCACACTGTTGCAGATGCAGTGCGTGGATCCTCCTTACTACCTGCAGATGTACAACAGTAGTCCATGGGCTACCACCCTATTTCTCCTCTCCTGCTAATGACCAATGTCTTACTAACACTGTCTTCTTCTAATTCCCAGCTATGACTATATTTGTATTACCCTGGTGTCAGTGGGTCACAAGCACCTTGGTTACCATACAATTATTTTCAGAGTAGTTCTCATCTTGACATAGGACTTGGATCTTACCCACCAAGGAGTTTTTAGCTATTCTTTATAGGCTGCCAAAGCCTCAATACAAGGGAGTGAACGCCAAAATAATGCTCACAGAAAAATTACTCATGCTGGATATCTGAAATGTTACATGAGTCTTTTCTTCCCAAAAAAGAAACTAGAGCTATTTGGATTCTGTTCAAACAAACATTTTCAACAACAGATATGACTTTTAGACTGAAGCAAAAATTTCTATCACTAAAGATGAAGTGACATTTTACCAGATTCTTTGATGAAAAAGACCACTTGGAGGTAAAGGTGTCTGATAATTAAATTTTTTAGTCAAATCTAAATGACACTATTCATCTAGAAACAAAAAAAAAGTACAGTGGAGCTTGTTTTCAAAGACGCAATATTGTATCATTTAAATCATGTGCACAGTTTCATGCAGCATATGCAAACCCTGTTTATAACTTTGGTTTTCCATATCTTTATTTCCATCATGTATGTTTACCAAAACCATAGAAAACAGAACAAAATTCTCCCAGACCAAATTCAAGAGTCTGTCAAAGCAGGGAACATTTCAGTCACATTTTCTGCTTGTCTGTACAACTGATACAGAAAGGGGAGAAGGGGCTTCCCAACATTGTCTCAGAGCTTGGCATCTAAAATATCAAAAAGGCAAAGATGACCTCACTTGCCTGAACTCAGCTGACTGGAAAGGAACAGCATTTCTTGACATCAGCCCTAAGAGATGCAAGGTTCAAGCTAGTCTAATACTTTAGGATGGATTTGATGTATCATGTTTCTACATGATGTATGATGATATATCTGTTTCTCACAGCACTGAAGGACTTAAAATATGAAGTAACATCACACTAACAATCCTTCACAAGACACAGGGTAACAAGACACACTTTGAAATTCAGCTGTCTCTGCACCCAGTGCTACTGATGCGGCATTTGCACATCCTACACAATTTCTGACTAAAGCAAAGGGAGATCATACACTTCGTTGAAATCACCGGTGGTTAAATTATAATGAAATGTTGTCACTTTGTCAAGATACCATGTTAATTTCAAACAAAAAATACTGAGGGTTGTGGTTTTTTTTTTTTTAAATTGTCACTGTGGCGCTGCCCTAAGTTTTCCAGATATGATACAGGACTTCAGTGATTTTTTGGAAGGGGAAGTGCCGAGATTCTAGCCGAAGCTTTCGGCCCTGCCACGGCACATCTTCTCTCTGTGAGTTCTTTTAGCAGACACTTGAGATAAGACACAGTAGAAATACTTCAGTTTCTTCGGTCTCAAAATGTTTATTAAGTGTTATCTATAACTTGGCGGCACAGAAAAGTGCTTTGTCGTTAATTACAAGGTGAAAATGGCATCGAGCACCTCTCGTCCAGATTATTTATACCCCAGATTGTCCAATTAGGGAGATGTTGCGTAGGATATTTTCAATAAAAACCCAATAATCAGTTCTTCTTATCCCGCACTGCGGAACTTTAGAACCAACGGCAGAAAACACAAGTTTTTGGAGAAGAAAGGGGAAGTAGCAAAGGTAAAAAAGGAAGTTATAAAACAACACCTAAACCCTCCATTTTGGACACTAGTATTACAATATTTCATAAACCAAAATGTCTACACTTCTACCTAATTCACCTAGTGACATAACCTTAACTATACAGCATTAATTTCAAAGTTATCACACTACAGGGGAAGTCTTTTCCAGGGTTTAAGATCAAATGAGGTGTATTTCTGGGGATCAAAACTTGTTAAAGCAGAAAGAGTGAAATTCTCAGAATTCAGGGTTCCAATAGGGAAGGGGAAGAGCACAATGATGTAAGTCAAAAAGGTATAAATAGCATAGATAATTTAACATTAAATGCCACTGAAGTGGTAACCTGCTGCTTCTCATCTTTACTTTTTAATAGAGTATATTAATTATACTGGTGGTGATCTCAAACCAACTTCAGATCACTGATGTTATGTTCACACTACCTGGACAAGAAGCAGGCACTTCTTCAGCAAACTGTAACACTTTTTCAGCAAACTGTAACAGATCCTTCATAAATATGCCTAAAAGTGTGACCAGTTATCACCAAAAGTATAATTTCCCCTGCTATCTTTTTATTTATAATCTTTGTCTCTTTCAAACACACACAAATCCATGCTAATGTAAATTATTGGGTTTTCCTCAGTCTATATATTTGCTTTTTGTTTACGAATATGAATCATCAGCACACAAAATAGGACTGGAAGATAAAACCTTGTAACAGGCCATGGATACAGCAGAAGTTCTTATACACACAACAGTTTAAGCACAATAGGAATCTATTTAACCTAAGAATTTATAATTTTATTTATTTTTACTGTGACTGCCGAGTCACAGCGTAGTAATTAATTTCTTACTAACTACAGAATCCAGGAAGTAGGAAGCTGAAGCCACCAAAGTTAACAAGTTCAAACAGTCTGCAGTCTTGTTTCACACAATTTTGCATAAATCTGGAAGGAAGAGGAACCCAGCGGTCTAGACTGCAGGGCTCCAAATCTTCACTAAGACATTGGGTTGCTCTGGATCAGAGATGAAAAAAATAAAATGGGGGCTGAACTGGAAGTTGTGATTTTGAAGGCAATGTTTACACTCAGGGAAATGGAGTCATTTCAGGAACATCTGGTCATTTCAATGAACAGTAACTCTGACGTGGATGACTACCCTTCAGACATTTACAATGTTAGCTATATTGCTACTTAGAGTGATAAAGAGAGGAAGAGTTCTTCATTTCACAGTCCTTCAATAGCACAAGACAGGACTGAAAAATGACCTAGCTAACAGGGACTCAGGAAGACATTCTGTGGAAACTGATCCGGTGTTGTGGCTTTAGGGCAAACAGGGTATCTAACATCTCCCTAGAATCAAAAAGAGTAGATTGTATTCTCACCCTCTACTGCTCATTGCTATCTCCTAACAGCTTAGCTCCTCCTGCACTCTGGCTCTGGCCAGTACTATATGCCTTTACAAGTTACTCTAGTTAACTGTAAGAACAGGAAAAACCCAGGCTTTCTGTTGCTTTTAAGAGAGAGAATTGACTCACACAGGCATCTTCACTGGTGCTTGGCAAACCAGAGGTAAGAAGTGAGCTGGGAATAAGCAATAGGGACATGTTCCTCCCACATCTAGGGAAGCTGTTCAGGCAGTCTGTCCTCATAAAGCCACAGCTCAGTATAACCTCACCTCAAAATCAGCAGTCTGGAATACATAACTGTTTCTCAGACTTCATATTAACCAATTTGTGGAGCTATCTGATAATAAATAAATATATCTGAAGAAAAAATTAGTAGTGAAGATCAGGAATGGTGCATCAAACTCATATACATCAAATACCAGTTTATCTAAACTGGGAATTAGTCACTTCACAGATGCAAGCATAATGGACAAGTCCAGTGCATTTGTACTGTTCCTAGATCAATTCTCTCTGAATCTTGTATCTGAATCTCTTTCCTACAGTGGACCAACAGCCCAATGTATCAGCAAGTACCAGAATGGGTCCAGATCTGCATTCTTTAAAATCTGTCTTATCTAAGTTTTCCATTATCTGGACTATCTCTGTTATCATGCAGCACATTTTTTCAGCTGCAGACAGGATTGTTTAACAGAAAGGATGTAAGATTGCATGGTACAAGTGGTCTAAAACATAGACACATGCTGATAAGAAAAATTTAATTTACCCAGGATAAGATGGTTTGGTCTCCCAAAGGAAAAAAAAACAACCAAACAACCTAAAAAGAAATAAATCCCAACAAAAAGACTACTTCAGGAAAAAATCAACTCAAATTCATGCTTTGTTGCTGTTATTTATATTTCCACTAAAATCAGTGGTACATTTGAATAGTAGACTACATCTAAAAATCCTCTGCCTGAGAGATTGTAAACAGATGAAACAATCCCAAATGAAAACTGGTAAAAAAACACCCAATACTGGTCCATAAATACAAGCCAAATAACACAAGCTCTTGAGTCCATTTCTGGCAGTGCTGTGATTGCTTAAGCAGATGTCAAATGTACCATGACAAAAATAAGAACAGGCTTCTTAAAAGCAGCCAATGTGAGACTTTTAAAACCATAATCAGTAACAAACCCTCCCAGGGCTCTAAAAACATGAAGCGATGTATGACTGCACTGGAATTCTAGAATTGCCAACTTGATTTGCAGGAGATTTTACATACATACACACACACACACACATACACATATATGAGACCAAAATTCTATATAGTTCAAGAAAAGTGATCCATGCCATACAGCAAGCACATGAAGCTGTGAGAATGTGGTGTCCCACCCTTAAGGAGAAGGAAGTCCCCAGGATTCACTGAAAGGAATGGCAAAAGTCAGAAGGTCTGCAAAAGCTGGGAGGGTTTCATCAGTAAAATTACACATTTGGCAAGGAAACTGGTATTCTAGTCCCTGACTTCCCAGTATAAGAATGTGTCAATGGGTTTTGGATAAAGGGGTAGGGTGAAAGGGAAGAACAAGAGAGGTGAATTAAAGAGGGGGAGAGAGAAAGAAAGGAAGAAAGAGAATAAAAGAGAGATCAACAGTCCTGGCTCCAGCATTGATCCAGCTGGTGTATCCAGGGTCCTGGGGTACACACACGGCCAGGCTTTGTGAGGATATCTTTTTATAGATATGTTTTCCCCATCCTGGAAGTAAGTTTCTTGCTTTCTATGCAAATTAGTTACCATGCACAGTTCTTTCTTCCAGACCTTTCTGAAAATGGGTTGGAGGCTTTGGGGATCTTTGGTGGTCTTGATCTCCCCTCTGCAGTGCATGCCCACTTCCTGACCTCATTCCTGCACTTCCCCTGTATTCTGTTGTGCTTATCTCCAGGAGACAGAACAAAGACAACTGTCCCAAAGAAGTGCTGCCCTACCTCCATATGGACCCCTCCTCCAGCCTGTTCTCTCTCACAGTGTGTTATTACCTACAATCCTTGGCTATTATTACCAACAATCCTTAATTGACTCCATGGCTATCTGGCTTATCAGTGTTTGAGACAAACATTTAAGCCCCTTATCTTTTAGGCTTCTACAGAGAACCCACTCTCAGATTTGGCTACTGATTCTTCTCCTGATGATGTGTAGCAATGTTACAGTCACATGAATGAAAAGTGCTTTGTGAGCCTGGACTCTGCAAGAACTTATGAATATGTGAGCCCCATCTTGTCACGCTCTGCCCAATGAACAATGCTACTATGTATTGAGGCACCCTTATTTCAAACTGCAGCATCTTATGCATCTAACTGCTCCTCCTGAAAAAGCTACAAACCAAAACCCTTGCACAGAGTGAAATATTTCCCAAGATCTTAGTGTGTTGTGCTCTGATGTTCTGAAACCTTTTTTTGAAAAAATTTACTGTAGAATACTAGAGTCCTTACAGCTTCCCCCACTTCTCCTTTTTGAAAGGTGAAACAACTGAAGAGTTGGTCATAGACCTACATCTATGCAGTGACTACATTATCTTCTGCTCCTTGGATTTCTTCTAAGTTGCATTTAATGCACTACATACATGCTTGTAAAAGTAAATAAATATGTATTATCACAAGAACATGTTGCACTTAGGACACGAAAGAGAGACGCAGACACGCGTTGAAGAGAGACAGAGCCAAACTGCGGGCCAAAAACCTGGGCAGGACTGCGCCTCCCAGACCCTGCACTTTATTTTATATCCTCCTAGAAACCACAGGGATTGAAGGGAGAAATTGCCACCTCTCCATCACACTGGTCAAAAGAATTATCCATCAAATATCTCCACCCAGGAGAAAGGAATGCAAACAATAGAACACAGTTAGGAAAACATGGCTATGTTTACAGAGAATGTGTGAGAAACTGTTACAGAAGAATGAAAACATCGAAGAACTGAAAAACTCAGGGCAACAGGAACACACACACCAAAAGCTATTCAATAACATTTCATTTCATTGTAGCTCTTACTAGGTATTTCATGGAACATGCCTAACACCTCAAAATGTAAAAGCATGCCTACATACTTCAGAAAAATACAGAAAACAAACAGCTAACATGAAGGAAGGACAATTTGATAAATGCAGTATTATTAGCATAAGCTAATGGTTAGCTCAGCACTTACAAGTGTAATGAAACTCGTCTCTTGCAATTTAATGGTGCAGCACTGACTACAGCTGAAGAGATTATAGTTCATTAGTTTATTTTCTAAAGAAGAAAAGGAAATTACTGCTGTCTCTAGCTCTGAGCCCATTCCCTGATCAATGGTATAAGAAATGTGCAGTTTTCTATCTTGGCACTCTCATTCTCTGCCTTGAGACGCCACGTTTTACATTTCATTGCTATGGCAGGGACACACCTCTACTTGGACTGCAGTAGCATTAGAAAAGAAAAAGGGCACAGGAGAAAGATACTATGTTTCAGAAGTGCTCAAATACAGTGGAAGTCCATTCCCCAGATGAGGTAGGAACAGATTTTCAAAGTTGTAGCTGTGTGCAAAAGGCCTACGCAGGCATTGCCCCAGCAAGATTTCTCAAAGGCACCAACACGAAATAGAAGACAAGACAGCTCGGAATTCAAATGCAGTTCTTCTGGCTATTGGTTGGTTGTGCACTGCAGCTACTACACTCAGAGATTATTGTGATCTGCTAACAGCACAAATGGATTCATTACCAACTATCTCTTCCCCACATCTGTCAGCTTATTGCCAAACAATCCACTACCCTGCCTGTTTTACTGTACAAATTCCTCAACCAATCGTGCCAAATCAGTTCTCCTTACCCTCACGCATTGTGTAAGCACAAGATACACTTCAAGTTTGTGCACACAGCGAACCCAGTGCAAGTATTTCAATTATTTGTAAAATTGCATCACTAAATCCAACATCCCATTCATTTGTGCACCTCACTGAAATGGCTGCAAGTGTCATGCAGAGCTGCAAAATACATTATCTGTCAGCAGAGCCCATGAGCCACCTTCACAGGCTCAACACAGAAAAAAGTCAGTATTTCTTAAAAACAGTGCTAAAAAGCTCAGCTGTCCAAGTTTCATTCTTGCACAGTTCTACATCACTGTTTTCCAGTAATAACTGAGATAAGTAATTATAGTGTCAGAAGCTTTCTCTCTCTAATTTTCATACCAGAAAAAGTTTGAAAGGATATTCATTACCTTGCTCTGGTCTGATTTTTTATTTTACCCTAGTAATACATTTATGATCTTTGTAAGGATACTGCTCTTCTGGAGAGTGATAATGTAACAACACATAAAGCAGTTAAGATTGAAGAAGATGGTTTGAGAAGACCTCTTCCTCCAGATTAAAGGTGGACTGACCTAAGATGTTTTCACTTTTCATCACTCTCCTCATGTCAGCAATGAATGTGTCAAAGTTCACACGAGCCCATCCTAATCCAATTTAAAATGATCCAGCTTAAAACAGAGACAATTAGCCGCAAGAACTCCTATAGGAAGAATGTATCAGTAATATCTTAACCCACCTCAGCTACTTTAAAATTGGGTTTGTCCACACCTCTACTTTACTAGAACTGTGCATCATGCTGCCAGAGCACATTTCAGAGGAGGTACCTACGTCATTTTGGTACAAGTGAGTTACCTCAACAGTATCAATATAGTTAACGCAGTACAAACTGGCAGAGATAAAAATAAGGAAATATTTCAGGCCAAAACCAAGCAGTTTGGTAGTTTACATAGTAACTGTTAAAAACCAAACTGTATTTGAGAATCCAGAATTAAAAGCAGCCGTAACAGTAATTTTATTCTTAAAAAATAAAATATCCAAACAGTTTATACAAGGAACAAAACAAATCTCTCTGATTTCTGTCTCAAGTTCATATTTTGTCATCTACTGACTAAGGAGAGAATACCTGTTCCACTAATAACTATTTACAGTCCTCAAAAAAAAAAGGGAATTTTGTCTCCCAGTATGAAAAAATCTCAAATTCAGGAGCAATAACAGTGCAGAGTATGTTTCTCTGTCTTGTTGCTGTTATTAATTAAGACCCATTTTCTGCTCCTGAATTGCTGTTATTTAGTTGCACTGGATGGGTGTGTTAGAAAGTAATGGAAGATGGATCAACAGCTGTAGTTATTATGAAAATTATGGCAGTACATGAGAGGAATTGCAGCTGCTCAATTCACGCAAATAAAAGCTACTTGACAATGCCTATAATTACACAGTATGTCAAAACAGCATAGCTGGAGTGTAAGTAGAGACTACACATTTTAGAAAGCCATAAGATTTCCATTTCATTATGTTCACATTCCCTAAACTCCTATTTAGGGATAACAAGATACACTTTCTGTCGACAGGCTCACAGATACAGAAAGGTCTACTGAGTCTCCCAGGTGCATTCTCCTGCCAGTGCTGCAGCTGTCAAACACAGAGCCTCTCTGCTGTTTCCCAGGCATTTGTACCATAGACTGTACGCACATCACAGCTGGGGTTTCAGCTCACCATGTGATGAGTAGACATGAAGAAAGATCCAGCCACATCTACTTTCAAAGCAAAGGAAGATTGCTTCTGAGTGGCTCAGACAATGCAGATACCATCTCCTCTATACAAAGTCTGTTCCTGATACCTGCAACAGCACTATAATAGTCTAGTTTACTTTACTTTTGAATGTACCTTCTTTCCGCTTACTCAGGCCAATTCCTTTTCCATTTCAGGTACTAAAGCCCTCTTCAAGAGCACATTTCCTTTTCTTAGATAAAAACTTCACTAAAAGCTCCTCATTTTCAGAGATGCTGTTACATCTGTAGGCTGTTTGCACATTAGCAATAGTTTACATAAAGTGATGTTTTATTACTTTAGTTTCTTCCCATTCCTGTTCTGCCTCTTTAGTTAAAGCCCTTTGTTTTTCGCCAGTTGTTTCATGCTAGTAAATCCCTGCACCTGCATGGAAAAAAAAGCAGGGACAAAACCTCATTTACTTTCCTCTGCACCTCAAACTCTTGTTTCAACAACTGGGCAGCACAAAATTATCTTATAAATAATAAACCCAGAACAACAAATACAAGACTGATGAAGACATTTATTTATTTATTTTTACTTACAACACTCACATAAAGAGACACAGTGAGATACATAATTTTGCAGCCATCCTACCTCTCACTCAAGGGTGAGTTGGACCCACTTGGTGTGTAATACAGTTGGTTGCTAAAGTTCCTTACTGCTCTTGTTTTACACAGTGATTCAAACTCTATAACCTAGCAGAAACCCAAACTCTTACTTCCTGTCAAATCTGCTCACAAAACCTAGTTGCAAATGCCATGGAACCCAAGAACATGACTCCTGATGAAAGCACCTCATTTGTGGTTCCCACATTTCACATGGGCAGTCACCAAATTGCTGACCCAACATAACAGCAATTCAACTTGTTAGTCTTACCTGAAATCACATGCTGTGGTAAGTTCTGCTCCTCCTCCAAAAGCTTTTCCTTGGACTAGTGCAACACTGATCAAAGGCAACCTACACAAGACAGGTTAGTAAGCAAAATTCATGGTTTTAGCCTTTCAGAAATGACAGAACAATTCAACCAAACCACCTTTATAGAAAAAGTACAGAAAAACATACTGTTCCAATTTATTCAAATAACTACATATTTGTGGGCAAGCAGCACAATACCAATTCCACTCATGTCAAAATTACTATTTCAAAATTGATATAGAATCCCAAAATGAAAGAGCAAGACGGACATATTAAATGGAATAAAAAAAATGTACTGAAAAATACACGTTATGAAAAATACTTACTATATATTACAACTAATAAGACTACCTGCAAGGAGTGACAGGGCAGCAACACAGGATTCTACTCCAAGCCAGTATACCACAGAAAGCAGTAGAAAGAGACACAAAGAACTGAAGGGCTAGGTTATCTAAAATTAATGAGATTTGCCATGACAGCTTCAGCAGCTTCTTCAAACAGAGTGCTACTATCTCAGTCATCAACAAAACTTTTTTTTTTTTTTAAGACAAAACCATTTAAGGAAAGCAGCAATCTGTTACCTTTGTTGGTGTTGTATTTAATCATGTTCAAGGTACTTAATCATGTTCAAGGTAATTCAAAGGACAGAGGGAAGGAAGAGTAAGTTTCCCCACTGTCACTGTGAAAAGAATACTGATGAACAGTGACTTAGGAAAAGCCAAGCTCCCTAAGAAATGAAGACAGCTGGTTAGTCACAGAATTTGCACACTAATACAGCTGTTTCATCTTTTACTATGAAAAGACATTCAGCTTTTTGAGCAGTTTACAAACCACATTCAGAAGTCAGCTTCCTAATCATGACCACATGTCTGGTTTTAGCTCTACTTTAAGAGAAGCACGAGGACTTTCTTATGACCCAAGTTCACTTACAAGCTGCAGCACAGTTCATACAATACACGGCACAAGTGAACCCACTGGAAGAGGGCAATCTCTTTTTGCTTGTGGTTTATGAGAAACAAGAAGATATGGATCCAAGACAGCTACATCCACACTGTAATTCATTTGAGACACCTCTGAGGATGACAGTCAGCCTCAGCTCTCTCTGAGGGAGACTAATCCCATCTACAACAGATGTCCCCACACAGCAGTTCACTGCTCCCCCTGAATCACATCTGAAACATATGCTAAGTCAACACACCTGAGGTGGGGGTTTAATCGTCATACATCTTCCTCCCCTTAGCTCTGCCCCATCAATTTTGATTATATGGAGACCAACTTATGCAAATGGCTTCTAATCCTGAGGATTCCTTACACTACTACTACTATAAGTCTCCAATCTCCTGGGTAATTTTACAGAAAAAAAAGTTAATTCATAACACTTTCTTATAAAACAAACAATATTTGAAAACAAACAGCATTTGTCTTCAAAGAGCCCTGAGCAGAAAAAGACAGGCTTTACCACAAATTAATTTAATAGAAAGATGATTTCTTAAGGGAAGCTAAATCTAAAGGAAAGCGTGTTGTTTTTTTTCAGAAGTGCCAGATGGTAGAACTGACTACACTCCTATTGTGAAGTGGGAAGACTAAATAAATATATCAAATAAATGTTACCTATGTAGGCTGCATAACCTGCTGCTGCTTATTATTAAAGAGCTACCAAGTTCCACTGAGTTACAGAGGTTGAGTTTCAGAAAATTTGAAAGTCTATTATTTCCCTAACTCTGGGTATCTCCTAGCTCTATACATACAAGCCTAAGGGATTTTTTTCCTGTTCCAATCTCTGGAAAGTCTAATAGTTGCAAAATGTTAAGGTCTAATTTAAATCCATAAATACCTACCTGATTAACATGTGTGAATATGGGATTCAAAATTTCATACTTAGAATTATGTATTTAACTTTAAATATCTCGTTAAAGAGTTAGCCAAAATGCATTCCAATACTTAAAAATTACTTCATAAAAAAGGGTAAATAAAATATATTACCTCATAAGTCTGGTTAAGGTGTTTTGCATAAACATGCACATATTCATCCCATCCTACAAAGAACAGGAAATTTAAAAATGTTAAATGATCTTAATGTGAAGCAATTAAACACACAGGGTAGACAGGAGTAAATATTCTTCGTATTTACTTTAGCTGAGCTTTTTCTCTTTGGTTTATATTGCCCAAATTCCAGCCCAACCCCACTGTGCACAAATAGAAAATCTATTATAAATCAGGTCATAAAAATAAAATCAGAACTCAATCGACTTATATAAATTTCAGTTATAATTAAGCCACCATTAAAGTAATTGCAATACTAAATTTCTATGTTGTGAAATTTTAGTCTTTCTTCTTAATTTCCTCTTCTCACTTCAAGTTAAACACCCCCAAACCTGAGTTTTTAAATTCTGTACAGGACCATAGTGTGCTGCATATTTTTTACTGTTTCAAATCCATAAAGTTTTAGACAAGATACAATTTACCAATTTAATCTTTTATTGTTTGGGCCAAAAGTATTTCAGTTAAAAAAAAACCCAAAACCATGAAACAGCACAAAATACCAAACTAAAACAAATAAGGAACCAAACCAGAAAGAAGATTCTTCTTATTTCTCTCATCCTTTATGTTTTACATCTCCTTGCAACCAATAGTGAAAAAGGTACAGCTGTTCCCTTCTAATCCAGTACAAGAACTAAAAAGTTCCAAATAAAATGAGTTGCTGCTATGTTCAAAACAAGTATTTTTTCCTACAATGTGTAGTTAAAATGTGGAACACTCGAGAGCAGGGCATTACATCCTCTACACAAATTCAAGAACAACTACATAAGCTCATGACAGAAACAGAAGGTTGTTACACAGAAGGCAACACCTCCTGCTCTAGAAGTCTTAGTCTGGGGACTAAGAAAATATTTTGAGGCAAAATCATTATCTATCACCTTCCCTGTTACTATACTCTCTCAGACATCTAGCATTAACCAGAAACTTGACAAATAACTGGGCTAAATCACCATGTTCATAAACATACTGAATTGAATCACACATACTATTTACCTCAGACTGAAGAAAAAAATTATGTTTGGACACCACAGAAATAATTAAACCAGTAGGTAACAATTTCAGCATGTCTTTCAAACTATAAATTAAAAAAAAAAATCCAAATAAATCAAACCAAACATCTCTTTACTGGAATTTATTAATTTCTAAAACACAGTTTTAGAGGGGTTGGCAAGTTAGAGAAACTGCCTGAATTAAAAGCCTCTGACTCATACCTCAGGGAAAGAAAAGATATGCATTAAGCCTCCAGTACATCTCTGGAATAGGACCTTGAAATAAGAGTAGCTCAATTTCAGGTGATTTATTGTCCATTTAGTCATGTATTCCCAAGACCTCCTCTGCCCAAAGCCTGCCAACATTATGATGTTTAGGCAAAGATCTCTGGCAGATTTAAGAGCAATGACAATCACTACACAAGGACCAGCCTATTCAGTTTTACTACACTAAAGGCCTGCTGGAAAATTTTAGCACATGTTGTTTTATAGAGGCTTTTAGTTATCACTGTAGTCATCTCCTACACTACAATATTTCCATTCCAAATTAAAGAACATTGAAATCCTTCATGACAGCTGTCTTTGGTAGCTAAGTTCAAAATTCACACAAACATACGTGGTACCAGGGCAGAGACTTGCACAATTCCCATACTACAACTGTCAGGATGAAGCTGCACAAAAGCTCTTCAGAGAACATTATTTTTCACTTAATCACAGCAGAGTTCTTGCATTCAAACTGGCCCTCTCAATTCATGCCAAAATCCAAAATGGTAATTAAAGATTCATTTCAGAACAGAACAGCTTAATAAACACAGTTATGTCTGAGCAGTAAAAAGAAAAGTCTTCATATTCTCAGGTGACAGAGGGATTGCTGTGGATCCCATGGAAAAAATGCCTGCACAGAAAACACTGAAAAAAAAAAATCACAATTGCTTGAATCCTGACAAATAAACCCTTCAAACTTTCCTGATAAGAAAAAAAAAGGCTACTATTCAGATAAAATACTCTAAGAGATGTTCACTACAGTCTAGTGGAATATTTTCAGCTCTAATAGTGTCCTTGAAGTAATAAGAAATCTAACAAGCAGAAAGGAAAGTAAAATACAGTAAAATGCACTACATATGGAAGAAAAGGATTAATAGCTTGCAGTGGGCCTAGGAAAGGAAGGGAAGCAGAAAGTCACTGTCATAAAGCAGAAAACCGTAACAACTGGCTCTAACTGCTGCAAGAGTTTTGAATTCACTTTCACTACACATAGAACAATATTTCTAGATCATCTCCAGCTGCTCCAAAGTCCTCCCTCCAAAGCTTATGCTTGGGAACCTCTGTCTTACAGCTTCTAGACAGGGACCAAGGAAAGCAAAATTCTGCTTTGTGCTTTTTCCTCTCAGCTGTTGTTTCAAGGGCCATTCTTGCTTTTCAAGTCTCACACCAGAATAAGATTCTTGCTCTTGGGAACAAGGCTTGCAAAGACAGAAAGAATTTTTTTTTACTTTACTGTTCATTTGCCTTCTGTGATTTGGTTATGTAATGTTAGCACACAGAAAAGAAGAACCGGCAGGAGACCTAGGTTTGCTTCAGAGGTAGGAACAACTGAACGTGGGAGAAGGTGGACAAAGTAGGAGGAAAAGAATGAAGTGCAAGAGGACGATGAAGGGCCACTAGGGGGCATGAAAATCATTTAGCATTCTTGGCCATTATTCTGCCTATTCTGCACCAAAGCAAACTGTATTGAAAATTATGAAAAATACAATCTTCCCTCAGCTGGTTGAATAAAATGCAAGTGTTTCTTGCAATTACTAAAAGCTATGGGCTAAAGCAGCCTTGCAAAAAAAAAAAATTAAAAGAAAGGGCAGTTGGTTGAGCATGGTGTTAATAATGCCAAGGTTGTGGGTTCGATCCATTCACTTAAGAGTTGGACTCGATAATCCTTGTGGGCCCTGTCCAACTCAGAATATTCTGTGATACTGTGGAAGACATATCAGTTCAGGCATGAACTTTTTTCTTTTTTTTTTTTTTTTTTTTTGCCTTAGAGATGCCTGTGGACAGAAATCTTAACCTGAAATCAGACAAAACTCTCCCATCTGCATCAAGTTAGAGAGAAGAGTTCTGTGACACCTAACAGTAAATGCTATTCAATATTCTATTAAAACTTTATTTAATAATGACTATTAAACTCCACTGAACAGATGGTTTAGGAGCTGGCTATTATAAAGAAACTCTCAGTAGAAGATAAACAGCTTGGACTCTCCAAAGGAAATAGAAAGCAACTATGTTTAACTATTCTTGGAGCATTTCTGGTGACTCTTAGACTTTAATTTCAATACTGGCATGAGATCTAGATTCTGTGCAGAGAATTTTCAATGAAGTTATAAATAATACGTATACATTTCATTCTGCCCAGTATATCTGTTATGGACTCTAATCATTACAAGAGCCCTCTCTACCACTGCAGTGGCACCAAGTAATTTGTATAAACATACAGACAGAATACTAAATGTATGGAAGCAGAATCACTGAGATTTACTGAATGCAGAACTCTGAAGGAAAGCCTAGACCGCAGACAATAAAAGAACTTGCCTTACCTGGCTTCAGCTCCTTTTCTGCTGCTGTAACACTAAACAAAGCTAAGAATTGCAGATTTAAAAAAAAAAATCAATTTAGAAAAATCACATACACATCTATTTTTAAATTACCAGTGCTTGTAAAATATCCAAATGAAAACTTCCCCCATGTCCACTTATATCTATAAAACATAACATTTCTGTATTAATAAAAGCATATCTTTCACAGTGTTCCAGAAAGGAAACAAAGTGTCCTATACCCTTTGAAAACTGGACCATCCTATTTATTTTACCAGGCTAGAAAGACATTGTGGAGTTTCTGATATTTAGTTTCATCAACAGAAAAAAAAATGTCATCACTAAAGACAAATATCACATAAACCAGTTTTTGTGCTAGTGTCCAATTAAATATTTCGTTCGTGTGGTTAAATGCTGAAACTTGAAGTGGCCACAAAAAAGCATCAGGATATAAGACCAGCACAGGAAGACCCCCTTCCCCTGCAGCTGACAAAGTCCTATTTCACACATTGACAAATACCAAAGAAAGAATGGCAGCACATGTGAAAGTTGTCCAAACGGGTGGCACGAGTGAAAAAACTGCCATTGAACCCTAACCTCTTCAACTTCTGAGTTACACACAAGACACACCTCACTCAAGTACAGCACAAGAATTGCATTTGTCCTTCCATTTTATGCAAGTCTAAGCACAATTTTGATAAAACAGAAACCTTTCTGAAATAGCAGCCATGCTACTTCAATTTCTTTTTTTTTACTTTCAAATATACGAAATTATTTCTTTTATCTGCTTCTAAAGGTCAAACTACAGAAGCACAGGTTATGTGGTGTAAATTCACACTGAGAAGCTTAAATGACATTTTAAAGAAGAAAAGGCTGAAAAGAACATGTACTGTAGGAATTTAGAGTTATGAATCAATTATAGTAACACTTAAGTCACAGCTTAAAGGGGCTGCCAGCATTTGTTTGACCATTAGAAGCTCCATTCTGTGACTTGCATGTAAAATTGCAGCAGAAGTGTAGTGCAACACCTCTGTCTAAAAAGAATCTCAGAAAACTAATTTTTCTCCAAAATTTCCATGTGTATTAATACTTGCCTGGGAGTTGGCTATTTCTTTGACAGCATTCAAATCAGATCCTGAGCAAAAGGTGTTTCCTGCACCATGGATGATAAGGCCTTTGCCATCCTTCCAGTTTTCCAGTTCAGTTACCCTCTCCTGGAGTTCTACCATCATAGTACCTGCCATAAAAGGGGAGAAGCAAAATTTTTAATAGGAAATTATTATCACCATCATGTTTTTTGTTACATTTTCCACCACCAAAATCAAGTTAGAGTTAATAAGTGATGGGCTTAAAACCACAAGGAAAAGTATAATCTTAACCAAGCACTGACATACATTTGTTCTTCAAGGATGCACTTCCTAAAATTCTGAAGAATATTCTGTATGAAGGATATTTGCTTTACACTCAAAAAATCTCCAAAACAAAACAAATAAACACAAACAAAAAACCTCTACCTGATTTATTTCTGCTTGCAATTGCATGGCTTTATATGTATCCATCCAGATCTGTCCAAGTAGTCATTTTGAGGTTACTGCCATTTCTCTCTGCCCAAACAATTGCCATGGTAAGAAAAGAAACATGTGCAAGATGGGTCCAAGGCACAACCAGGCAATGTTAACAAAGATTCCTTTATAAAAAGGCTCTCTTTACAAAGTATATCATCATGCAGTACTAGCTTTTTATTTCTCTTTTAAACATCACATTCATCATAAAACATCATAAACATCCTATTTCCTTACGTACTCTTCCTGACACGGAACTCTACAAACTCCTGTTTCTAGAGCTCATCCTAGATTGCACCATATTCCACATCAATGGAGCTCACCTGCATTATCTTAAAGCTCTTCTTCTCTGAATGCCTATGACTCTGTCCAGTTACATTCTTCAGAGAAAACATTTACAGAAACCAGTTTCAGAAAGCAGGGTACATAGAGGCTGATGACACTCTCAGCTTTACCCTCTTTTGCCAAGAATTTAGATGGACAGGACTGCATTATTCCGATAGAAATGTGCTTTAGATTAATACTCTCAAGGGTTCTCTTCCGCCAAGAGTGTTGCTTTTTTAACTCTGCTCCTGCATGCACAGGACTCATCCTCTTCTGAAATTGCCCAATAGCAGCCAATAGCATGGGAGGTTGATTCTTTGTTCCTGTTTTCTTGCAGTTCCTTATGAAGTAAGCTTCCCAGTACCATGTCAAAAGTGAACACTTAGTCAAGCACTTCCCCCTTAGGCTTGGTCTCAGCCACTGAAATACTACATTTTGACAACGTTTCTAAGGAGGCCAATAATTAAGTGGACATTACACATCATATATCAGAATGACATTGGGTTGTTTGTTTTTTTACCCACTGTCAAACCCATACTATGATCCTCTAACAAACCCCAGCAGTTTTGCCAGTTGCTTTCTTGCAAGCTCTCCTAATATGGGGTCATCCGACAATTTCAGCAGTTCACCTTTTATTTCACTATCCAAGCCAGAAATGAAAATACTGAGCAGAACTAGGCCTGGATGAGATTTTTGGGGGTCTTCACCTGAAATGCTTTTCCAGCCTGATGGCACACTCAACAACTCTTCTGCAACTGCTGCTGTTCAAACAGGCATGCAGATTTCACTTACTGCATATTTGTCTTCTTAACAGAAAGGTATTTGGGCTGGCATCCAAGGTTTGCTGGAGTCCAATACAGCACAACCCCTGTTTGTGGTTCTTTTAATAGGCAAGGCCGTGAGATAAAGAACAGTCTTCCCACAGAGTATTCCAAGCCAAAAATGCAGTTAACTGAAAAAATGCAGGATCCATATGAGCCCATTACATGCAATAGCAGGGGACAAGAGACATTGGCCAGAGCCTGTCCTATCCTCCTCTGAGAGGATCTTTTCCATTCCTGACAACACCGAACTATTATTTTACCAACAGATACAGTTCATGCAAATCCTCCCTCTGCCAGTTTTGGTCTTTCAGTATTTGATACCACTAAGTCCATGCTCTTCATAGAGCTAAATCTACTTGGAATAATAATTTGTTTGCATCTTAACTATAATCTGAGAATAAATGCTTTCAAGTAAGTTCTAGAAAATAAAATTGACATCATTATTATCTAATTCCTACAGGCTGGCTTTCTTCTCTTTTAAATTACATTCAAGTTTAGTTCAGTGAGAGGTTGGGCTGCTGAAATTGGTTCCACCAGGCTTAAACTGACATTATTAGCATTTGTTTCCAAAGAGACCATTTCAAACAGGTGGTTATCAGATTCCAATTAAGACGAGAAAAAAGGCATAACAATCTCCATATTGCCCGTTACCAATCTGCCACCAGTTTTGTTCTGTTTTTGATTTCATGAGTTGCTCAAGCTTAGAATAAACATAATTGCTTTGAGATAAAAAACTGCTGTGTAAAGTAAATGCCTGGAAAACAGAATTACCCTCAACAGTTTAATGATGTTTTGCAGCTTCCTAGAGGAAGCGTGTACAGATATATAAATTCACATCTGCCACTATTCAGAAGCTTTGAGACACAGAATAAACAGAATTTTTTTTGGAGGGGTGGGTGGGGTGGCTGTATCTACAGACTCTGGCTAATGAAGTCAACCAGGTCCTTCTGAGGTAATTTAGGGGCTGCACATCCCATCCTGCTCCTTTAAGGGCATTATTTGATACACAACAAAAGGAAAAGGATTATGTTCATCGTAGTCCCTCAGCAACTACAGTTTACAGACAGTGATGTTAAAAATGAAACAAAGATCAGTATCAATTAAGATGCCATAGCATTCACTGCAGCAGCCAAGGGGCCAGTCTGATTTTGCTTCTACTCTCTCTCCCTTAAAAACAAAAGTCTCTAGTAGTACAAAGAAGCAGTATCTCTTGAATTAACAAAGAAAGATTTTCCAGAACAATTTCTCATGGCTATTACCTAGCAAAATGGAGTACAGCTCTCTACAGGGCTCTACACACTGCTGTAAAACAGAACTGCCTGATCCCATGGCTCATTTGTTATATGCTAATGAGGATCTGCAACAAAGACAGAGCTATTAATTTCCTCAGCAGTTTTTGTAGCTCTTCTTTGCTACTAGAACATCTAATTCACATACACTAATAAGTTATTTTCACGGCAGTCCTCTAAGGAGAAAAGAGATTATTTTACAGACCACTAACTCAGCCAGAGAGAAAATGTCTGCTAATTTTGGGTGCTCAGCTTGAGATGTGTGATATGATTTCAGCACATTGACATTATATAGAACATTGTACAGGCAAAGAACAGCTATCAGTTGCCTAAATGGCAGCTGCACCTGCTCAGCACTGACTGCAGTCAGTTCAGAGCCCCTCCTCCCAGGCACATAGAAAATAGATAACTTGGTTGCAAGTTTCTATGAAAGTTTAGTTTAAAGAATTTGACTTTTATTACTTCTAATCTCCATAGAACAGATAAAACCCAGTCTGCTTTCTCCTTTTGCTACATCTCATTTCTCATGCCCCTTTCAACTTCCACAACAAACAAGCTAAGAGTATACAGTCTACAATGTGTACACTGCAGAATTCTGTTTTGAGTCAAAACCAGAAACTGATCCATAGAAAAAGAGGAAACGACAACGCAATTATGACTGTATAACAGCATTTTTGCTGACAGGGAGGCATTCAGAAGGACAGCCTCTATGCTAACATCTTTTAGCTACAACTTCTCAAGTTAGGTAAAGATTTTATACATGAATTTTTAAAGGGAAACAGAAGAGAATGCAGACACATTTAGGTGCATTACCACCAATTCTGCAGCTCTGTTAGGTTCCTTTCAGCTACGAATCATTTGTGGAAAGAGAAGATTAACATTCTTCATGCAAACAGCTCTACATTTTGCTAGTGTGTTGCAAACGTTTGCTCACAACAAAGGAACAGTGAGAACTGGGCAGGAAAAGAGAACAGCAAAAAAGGAATTAAGATGACAGAAACATATCGATTTCAAACCATTAAGAGATAAAGACATTCTTACAGCAAAGGCTTATGCATAGTTCCAGCTCAGGCAGATTCAGGCCCTGAACCTGTGCCATTCACATCTGAAGAGAACAACATAAATTGAAATAATCTAGACAGTTAAGGAGAGGCAGCAAATACACTCATCTTGGAGAACAAAAGCTTCTCACAATACAAGGTTAATAAAATAAGGCATTTGGTTTTGATAGCTAAGTATTCTCCGTTGTAAAAGCATATTAAATGGATCACTGACCTGCAACAACTGAGAATACCCAGCTCATCTGATCTTTAATTAACCAGTCATTGATATTTAAGACATAAGGCAAATGAAGAAGAAATGAAAGCCAGTCTGGGTGACTGGAAAAGACCAAACTACAGAAGATTAAGGTACAGGGAAGGCTTTAGGTAAAGAACAAAGAAGTAAACTCAGTCTTTCTGTGCCACCTACAAAACAAAGATGGCTTCTTCTCCTCCCCATAAAAATACCCTCCATTTTTCCAGAGCAGTGATGAAAAAATGAGAGGAAATACAAGAAAGAGCACAGTGGCAGAATTGTGCTAACATTTAAAGAAAAGGGGAGAAGCATATTTTGCAAGACACTCCCATGTCACTGAGAATTTCGTAGATTCTTATGACATTTGTAGCAAAGTTACTACGCAGAATAGTGGGAATTTGCTGCACATCTGAATAAAACTCAGAGATTTATTCTTTTAACTAAGGAATGGTAAGGCAGAGTGTTTCATTTTCTTTCGGCAAAATGTTAAAATGGGTAACTAAACAAGAGAAAACCCAAACCAACCAGCAAACCCATCAACTAATACCTGTAAAGGCATTCATTAACTTTGGGTTATTCAAAGTAAGTATTCCAATCCCATTGTCTTCTTTGGAAAGGTTGATAGATCCACCAGAAAACTGTTGAAGTTTCTTCTTTATCAATTCTTCCTCATAGCCATGAGCACCATTATAGAGTGACAGCCTTCTCTGTTGTAGTATCCTTTTCTTTGTAGTCTGAAACAAGTACTTCCACAGAAGAAGGGCCATTTCTGGAAACACAAAGGGAGAAGAAAAAAATCAGGTCACTTCCTTTGAAATCCACTTCATTCCTCCGACAAAGAGCAAAGTATGGCAGCAGAAACCAATATAAAGGTGATGCAATCATAACAGTTGGCAGAAATCACTACAAACTGTATTTGTAAAATTCTTAGTGTGAATCTACTCCCACAAAGTTAACAGGAGTTTTATGGAATGCTTTTAGCAGTTAAACCAGATAATAGCACCTTTTAAAGTATTTCCTTGCAAAAATTACCCAAAAGTTTTTGTGTGCAGAACACATAAGAGACTCAAGAACTATAATAAGACTTTTATGTATTCCATTAGACCAATTTACTCTGTATTAATCTTCCAAACCCTCCCCCACCCTTCCCCCTAAAACAATACCAAAACCCCCAAAACACCACACCTATGATGGAGGAAAATTCCTTACAAATCCACAGTTTGCAAGATCTGAATCTCCTGCTTTTCTGTAAGCAACTACTACAGCAAGACTTTGCTGACAGAAATACTTGAGGAAATAAAAATTAAGAACTGAACACCATTTCTATGTTGAAGTCTGCTACCCATCACCTAATTCCATTAACACAGTTATCACACTCCATCATAAAACTAATTAGTCTGCCTAGCCCCTGATAGCTAAGTGCTTTTCCCAGTCATCCCAAGAGCGCTTTGAGTTGATCTCACTTGGGCACAGAACCTGTACAGTACTCCAAAGGATGAAAAGTGTACAACAGCATTATGCACTGAGCACCACACTTGCCTTTTATACAGATCCATAATGCTCATAAACTGTTTCTATGTACCAGTATACACATGGCTTAGTCCTCTGTTATTTCCACTCTACAACATATGACTGTGTATCAGGAAATAACAAGAAATGATGAAATGTTATTCTTGATCTGCATCTCTGCCTTCTTTTATTTACTTCGGGAAAGCATCTACTGGAGAAAGAGGTATACAAGTGATTTGAAAGAAATAGGGAAACGCCTGAACTGGAAACAGCTGATCTGAAAATAAAGCCATGTTAGAAGCCAAACAGAGTGGGAATCAAAAGAACTCCCACAGGACAAGGAAAAATGCTTCTTGTTTTGCCATTTCCTAGAGTAGTCCTACCTTTGCCCCAACACCCTTTTTAATGGACTCAGCCATTCAGAAGACATGGTAGATGCACTTTTTTTTTTTATAAATGGGAAAATGCCTTCTTTGTTTCTTAATCATATTTGGCAGAAAGAAGATTCTTCCAAAATTGGCAAGCAGCTCTTGTAAAGTTTTTCTAAGGTGAACTCAGAACACAAACACATTCAGTGAGACAGAATTTGGTGACAGCTATATTTTATGCTCTCTTCAGGGCACCTTACAGTTTACAGACTCAACAGTTTGGAAAAGGTTTATTATATACACACCAACAAGCAATGCATGTTAAAAAACACATGCAATTAGCCTCTAATGAAAAAAGTGAACAGTCCTGTCAGGTGAACACTTACCTCATCAATGGCTGTACCATCCTACACTAAACTTGAAAATGCTTTTGTTGGTGCAGGTATAATCCTCATCCAAATGGAGGAGGAGTCTGCAGAGGAACCACACTACAGGATGTGAAGGAATATGCAGGAATACCAGGCAACTGTGAAGAGCCATCTGTGCCAGTAGATTCATATCTGTCCTTCCAAATTGCACCCACCAATACAACAAAATCTCACAAACTCATCACAAAGGAACTAGTAAGGCCTACACAAATCTGTACATAAGAAGGTCATCTATACTGCAATAGGTAAAGGGATAATTTTTTAGTATCTGTTGAGAAATAATGCTTTAATCTGTCACAATCAACTTTTCCAAAGTGTACACTTATAAAACTAATTACAATTTAATCAAATTAAAATCTAATTGAATACAAAATTCATTATTTCATAAAAAAAACCATTCCCCAACTGCAGCTGCACCCAAGCACTCTCCATCTATGCACATTCTAACACAGTCTGCAACACTTCAGTCACCACCTTTCAGAGCTTTTAAAATTTTATTTAAAGAATGCGATTCCAAAGCTCATTTCTCAACTAATTGATTCTTTTTATATTCAGGCTCTCAGAAGAGAGCCTTCCCTTTCCTCCAAAACCTCAGTAGTCATTCCTCAGCATATATTGATGCAATAAAACTTTCCATCCAGCTACTAGTTTTTGCTTAGGAGAGAACAAACATTAAATACATGGTTTTCTGTACAAAGTGTACCTTTAACAATCAGCTCCCAATTTTTAATGAATACAAAGTGTCCCCAACTCTCATAAAAAAAACAGACTAGCTGGAATTCTCTAGGAAGCCCCAATGACTGGTTTGAAAGCAAAGAGGAGGGGGGATAAAAAGGCTGTTCTGTTTACTTAACGCCTTGCTGACTTAAACTTTTTTGAAGACTTCTATACACTACTAAATTTCTTACAACAAGAAATATACTGAGCAAAACAGATTTAAGATATGGAAATTTTATTCCACTGAAAAAAGAGTCTGTAATTTTCAACTGCGTGGTTATATGCATTAACAACTCTTTAATATTATCACTATGGTAATAAAGAGCATCAGCAAGTGGGGGATTAGAAAACAAATTGGACACCACTGCCTGCTGATCATGACTCATGATTAATGACTCATGCAAGGTATAATCTTTGAATTATTTTCTTTACAACCATCTCCTAAAGTACCGGTCAGTACCCAATACATTTTTAAATAAAAATTAGATTAACAGCTCAGTCTGACTGAGCTAATCACTCAGGAAAAGCATGATATTTAAGCTAAAGCTCTCTCATTTTAAAGGGATTTGATATCTGACAAACAACATTCAAAATTTCAATCAGTATGGAGCACTCAAAATTCATTACATGATTGAAATATATTATTTTTATATTTTAAGCAGTGAGAGAGAGAGAGAGAGAGACACGTTGCAGTAACACTTACAATGTTGTAGGACCAGCCAAGAGGTATTTATTAACACCAGAATTTTCAGATTTTCAGTTTAACATAATCACATCTAATTATACATACTTACAGAAATGGAGTCTTAGTCTAATTTTAAAAAGGCAACATGCTATAACCATTAACATCTGTAGCAAAGACAGTTTATGCACAGTCCCTACAAGGAAAAAAAACCTGACAGAATAGAAGTAACAGTGGTCAACTGGCATCTTTCAAATGTTTTAAGTGCTATAGTTTTACATATCCCTGGAGACAACTAAGAGATAAGCCAACAGTATGGACATCAACAGTTGTTCATTCCAGTTATTGTACCTGTCAGACAAAACAGTGTAAATCCCATTTGGCACTCAAGTGATTTTGTAGCACCCTTGCCTGTGGGGTAGCAGCCTGTGGGTTACTATGGGCACGTATGGGATGCCAGGGCTTCAGTACAAAGGAGTGACACACATTATGCCACAGCAGCACGTGCCTCTACAGGAGCAGCACGTGCCTCTACCTGCTGGCACTCCCAATCTCTGTATTTTTGTGTATGCAGATGTGCCAGAGGCCTTCCGACAGCCTCTGGTAACTGCCTAGTCAAAATTCAGACCTCATCAATGTTAATGAAAAATGGTAATAACAGGCATAACACCAACATCAACAACCCCCAACTGAGTATATTCTTTGGGAAATTAGTAAACCCTAAGTCTTGAACAATCATATTTGCCCTTGCCATTTACCACTACTCTGTCACAACCCCAATTGTTCTCATAAAACTTGCTGCATCAAGCAGCAACCTTCAGCAATGCTGCCAGTGGCAATTGTCACTGAACTTAAAGATAACCGACCAGAGCAAGGGGTAAGGGCTGTCAGTGGCAACTTCTGGATGGGTAGAAGAACGAAGACAAACCAGAGAGGTGAATCTTGGGAACTGCATGCACAAACAAGAAACACTGCACTACACAGCAAATTAAATCAGCAAATTAAAATAAATGAGTGGGGAAAATCCCAGGTACCTGAATTATTGACAGGTATTGACAAAATATTGACACAAGTCAGGGAAAAAGAAAATGGGGAAAATAGATGCAGGGATGTGTTTCAATACAACAGGGAAATAAGCATGCCCTTTCACGTGCAGCAAGATGTGACAGGTGTGATGTTTGGATGAAGGTATATTGAGATAAAACTTAACAAAAATAAAGGGATTCAACAGACAAAAGCCATAAAAGAAATCTCAGAGAGGAGAAAATATTCAAATGGCATAAAAAAAAAAAAACAATTAGAAAGGCATTTTTGTGACACTGCCAAAGGCATCAAGGGCACTTGGTCAAGAAGAACAAAACCACTTGATGAAGACATTTGGCACCTGCAATTTCAGTGACAAGCACAGAAGTGCAAAGACAGGCAAAAAGGGTTAGAAGATGTGAACTGAGGATGACGATGAGATGATTCACAGCTCAACCCTGTGTGGGTGTCTTACCAGTCACTTTACAAGGCATTCATCTGTACTAGAGAGCAGTGACCGTGACTGTCAGATGCTTCACCACGTTTCTGCAGCAGCCAATGAATGGAAAGCAGGTGGTGGCCCAGTGCTGGGGGCTGGCACAAGTGACTCTATTGCACGAAAACAGATGAAAAAACAGTGACGGAGAAACAAGGTAGGAAAATAGTCCATTTGTACAGAAATAAAAAAGTAGGTTGCAAATGAGTGAAAATAACAACAACTGACTGTAACCTTGAGAGTGGGTGGTTATGGGGGAAAAAAAACCCCAAACTTCTAGAGTTGAACAAAGAAAAGGGATACAAAAACAAAAGGGGGCCAGCTTGGATGCAAATTAAGACAAGAGCATAGGTCTCACAGTGAAGGAGTCACTGTATCCTGCCTTCAGACACAAGAAAGGTGTAGCAGGGAGGACTCACATGCAGGATTCATCTGTTGCCAGTGGCTTGTCACCACTCCTCACCTGAAGGTTACAGAGCCCTCCATCTACCTCATCTGTTTATGCATCTCTGCTCTCCTTCCATGCTGTATGGGGTAGGTTTACTTACACACCTTACCCAAGAGGTGCTCCCAGTCTAGTAATTACCAGATGAAGCAAGCTGAGGGCAGTCACCTCTCCAGCTGGCTTTCCTACTGCTGAAAGCAAGCAGGGAGCAGATCTGAAGTATGGTAAAGGATCAGCAGCAGAAAACCTACTGACAAAACATAACTTACAAATACAGACAGTAAACAATGAGGGGAGCTGAGGAAACTCTGCAGCCCCAAGAAGGGGTCTGATTCCTCGTGCCTTTCTCAAAATGCCATGGCTCTCAAACTTGCTAAGCCCTGTTCAGATTTTTAATACATTGTCTGTGGTACCCACACTCTAGATAAATCAGATGGGATCAACAGTCCTTCCAGTTCAGTGAGAAGTTACTCAAAAAGCCATATAATTCCTCTAAAATTAGGCTTTACAAGTAGTGCTATTATAAAGGACTATTTTTACCCTTTGCAATAGTGTTGAGAGAACAAAAGGTTTGGGCCTCCTATTTTCTAGATGTCAGCATTAGAAAGAAAGTTTACCCAACCAGAAGGTGAGAGATCCAGAAGGGAGAAAATGTCCAGATTAACTAACTGAAATGGTCAAATAATGTACATGCGAAATAAAAATAATTTGGGGGAAACCGCCCTACTTTTAACACTTCAAGCAAAAACCCCACTTCTCTGTGGTTTCAGTTTTAAGATGGCTTACAATTTACATCTCATTTTTGCTTTTCTCTCTTTTTTTCCTTGTTATTTTCATTGTTTTTGAACAGCTCAATTTTGAGGACAGCAAACTACAGCTTTCCGGATTATTTGTTCTTTGTTTAGTTTTGTATTTTTTAATGATCCCTGCAGGCTAGGGATGTGATGTGAATTGTCTCTCTAGCCCTAAACAACTACATTCTCTTTTAATCACATTTTCATTATTTTGAAGGATAGTAAACAAATCAAAAAGAAACACACCAAAGTCCACAGAAAAATAACAGCATTCAAGGATGCAAAACAGCTGACAAAAGAAGCCTTTCCATAATTACAGATGACACTACCTAAAAATATTTTATTTTGGTCACGTGGTGAGTAAAAGATTCTGAGTTTCACAGCAGAAGGTGAGAGCAAGAATCTGTTACCTTTTGCAAAAAGCACCTGGGCCCTTTGTTAATGCTTTGAACTGAAGAGGTTCTCTTCACACCTGTCAACAAAGGACCCTTTATAACAGCCGCAGAAAGCTCGTTTAAGTTCACTGCCCACCAGGTGTGTTTTAGAGACCCTTAAGACAAGCAGATTCCCAGCTTCACAGGAACAGAAACCACCACAACCAATTCACCATTTGCCATTTAGTCACCAAATCCTAAACCTTAAAAACATTACCTCAATTCTATCTGTAACCGCAAACAGTGATGCTTTCTGAAGGATTAATTTACCCTGAAAACTGTAAGTTTTGCAGTCAAGAAGTGCTCTAAATTACACTTACTACACTGTGCTGTACTATTGCTCCCTACCACCACCACCCATAAATGCTCCTGCCGAGAGCAACAGCAAAACCATATCCTTATGCCTGAAGTGGCCACGCAACCACGATTCTCCTGTCTCCCTGCAAAAGCACTGGGTACTGGCAGAACCACATCAGGACTGCCTGCCACCTGCTTCCTTGGCTCCACACGCTACATTTCGGGAAGCAATGGCACCCTGTCTGCATGGTATCAACCTAGAAAGACTCAAGAGACGGAGGTGTGGAAGCCCCTTCCCCTGGTTTCTTGCCGCTGACCTTGTGCGATACCAAAATCCTGACCAGTGCGCTGTAGCACTTGGTCTGACCTTAGAAAGCTTTCCTAACACAATATATTTATTTTAAAAAAAAAACCAAAAAAAACCCCCCAAAAAACCAAAACAACTTATTTTAAATCAATCGTCAAGGGAGGGCTCCATGCCGAGCAGGGCCGAAGTGGGCGGTGACCGGCAGTTGCCAAAGCGAGACCCGAGGTGGCTGGGCTGAAGCCGGGGGTGTTTGCAGGACGTTCACAGGCAGAACCACCCTCGACCTCTGCCGTGGGCACCCAGCGGCCCCGCAGGGACCGGGACACGCCGCGCCCGCCCCGCTCCAGGATCCGGCCCGGGCCCCGGCGGCCGCGTTCCCCCGCAGAGGCCCCTTTTCCCCCCAGGGCCCCGCGGGCCGGCACTGACCTGGCCCCGGCGCCGGCCGAGCAGCGGAGGC
>VZRZ01007143.1:649292-664291 GCA_013398175.1 Climacteris rufus | reverse complement strand
GCGGTGCTGCGGGGAAAGGGCCCGGCCGGGAAACGCCACCGCACCCTCTGGGCCGGGCCCGCAGCCGGCGGCCCGCGCCCCGGGAGCAGCGGTGTCGGGGCAGCCCCGGGTCGAGCAAAGGCGATTAAAAAGCTTATGGAGCCCCCGGGAACTGGGGGCGGACTTAGGGCCGGCAGGAAGGGCCTGCGTTGCTCCGTACCGCGTCCATAGACGGCATTTATTAAGCAGTTTTGCCGCAGACGATGCTTGTTAGCTCCAAGGTTGCTAAATGCTACATAAGCAGGTCGTCGTTTTTGTTGTTTCTTGCACCGCTAGCCTCCATGTCTAAAAGCAAGCGTTGTGTTTCTATCCAAATCAGTGTAATTAAAGGTCCTCTGCTGTCTCAGAACAAGGTCTCGCCTCAGGTCGCTGGGGTTAGGATACGAATCTCTGCCGAGAGGATTCCGCCTGGGAGGATTCCCCCCCCATCCTTGCTGTGCCTGGTGTTGCGCAGTGGGCAGGAGAGGTGTTATTTCCCTATCGATGGCGGATTTCCCATGTCCATCTCCATCTGTTTTACCTGTCAGCCTAAATGTGAGCTCTTTCCAGCTGTCGTGTTCCTGGCCGCTGTGTCTCCCCAGCTTCAGGTGCCACTTTCTTGGCACCCACGCTTTGGCAGCTGGACCAAAGTGCTGAGCCAGCTGCAAACGACCCTGGCATCAAGCTGTAATTCTGTGTAAACTTGCAGCTGGCATAAGATAGCAGTGTCACACAAAACCTGGCCCCCGGTTTCCTTCCTTGGAGAACAAATGTGGACATGCCAGCAGGGAGATCAAGGGAAATAAATTGTTTCAGTGAAGATCACTTAGTTTTTTGCATATTCAAAGCAATGTGCAAATATGAGTCAGTCTTTCTTACTGTGTCCTTGTTAATACATATAGGTAAGATGACTCAGTTTTAAGTATTCATAGCATGGCTGAAAGATGTGTCTGGAAATACATCTTCTCCACCTTTATTAAAGCTGTTCTTCAACCCAACTGTCAATATAAATGTCCCAAAGTTGGCCTAGTTCATTAACTGTTATGATCGAATATGTAGAAGATTTCAATGAATTATACATTGAGAAAAACAAAAGCTTTGGGCGCCAAGCACATACTTTCAACTTTGTATTATTAAGAGAATCCAGAATATTAAATATTCTAGTCCCAGGCATGCTATCTTTATACAACAGAAGGATTCGTTTCCTTATTACAAAACTCCCAGTGTAAACAGAAATACTGCAACAGGCAGGCTTGCCTCTTCTTTTTCCTTTTGGATTCACAAAGAATTTTTCCAGTAGTCTTCAGCCCTACATTTGTTTCTGGAAGACCTCAGTACCGAGTTAAAGATGTGTGTGAGTGAAGCAGCTCTCACCAGGTCTTGCTCCAAGGCCTTGTCCTCTTTGGGAGGGAGCGGTGCCCAGACATGTCCCAGCGCGGTCGGAAGCAAAGGAGGGAGATGGTGGCTTGGAGCTCGTGGTTTTCCAGGTAACATATTGCCACCTAGCAGCGCTTGGTTGGAAGTACACAGATCTGACCTGCAGATCCATAAACTAGTTTTACTCATTTTTGGTTTTATTGCCTTGTGTCATATAGGACATTTTGATAAGACTAGGATATACTCAGAGTGAAAAAGGAGGACTGTGGGAAAATGAACAGGTAAATGGGATCATCTTCAAAAACAGGCACTAAAGACCAGACAGGCTGTAACTGTCAGCAAAATGGTGACACCAGTCCCTGCATGTTTCACTGTACAATAAGAAGAGGGGGAAAAAAAAAGAGAAAAAAGTACAGTCCTGCAAGGTTGCTTATTCTTGCAAATAATTTCAGTGATTTCAGTAACACTTTCTCCTTGTGTTGCTAAATCAGTACTGGCCTAGGAGAGTCAGGTCACCACCTGAGTTAGATAGAATGTGCACATCCCCTATTGCTGACCCAGAAGCTGGTGACGATTTACTGGCTAAAAGAGCAATGCTTCACTCTCAGATTCAAGGCTGCCAGACTGAAATATTGAATTCCGATAGATACAGAACTCCCGGGTGCTATTTTTACAAACTCCTTTCAGAGCAATGGAACAAATAGATGACAGATCTGGGCTTAGATCTCAGGAATTATTGGATACTAACCAACACATAACCCCACAGTCAGTTCATAAAAGGTCCCTTGGTTGTAATTTTTAGGAGGCAAATATCATCAGCTCTGTGTGGAAGTGTGGCAGGCTAAAGGATGGTGTAACATACTCCAAAGACTAGACCCACAAAAAATGTGGACACTTGCATTCTATTCCTAAATTTCTGAAATCTTTCTAAAATTTAGATTTCTGGATCCAAAATCATGATATTCAGTTTCTCCTTACAACCTAACCCTGGAGCCTCCCAAATCCCATTGGTGCCTGACAGCTGTGATTCGTGGGAAGAGACAATTTATATCAGGTTAGCTAACAAGACTACCACCCCAGCTGTCTCTCCTGTCCTCACTGCGGATATCTGAAATAACCCTGAGCTGCCGCAGCTTTCTAAATGCAGCCCCACATGCCAAGTTACATTTGGTTTGATTTTGTTAGGCAGGGGCTGGCTGGGGACAGAGCAGTCACCCTGTGTACCTCAGAACTGCAGCCTTATCAGTACTTGAATGTCAGCCCATCCTCCACTTCATGCACCAAAGCTGCCAGCATGTGAGACTGGAGCTATTTCTCACACGATATTCGGTCACTGGACACGTCCGCAAAGGGCTCAGCTCTTCCCAGGTAGCTCCACACCCATCCTAGCACAATGTGTTCATTTTATGTTTAAGGGTCTCCTCCTGCAGATCTGACTCTGAGCTCCACCAAGGCATGGCTGGAAGCTGAGGTAAGGAAACACTTGCCTCTGTAGCACAGCATGGAAAGTGTCACCCAGCTGGACTGAATGCCCTCTTCTGCCAAAGCTAGTCACCTCATTTGTCTGGGGAAGGTGCTCTGATCAGGGGGCTGTGGTGTGTTCTTGGGAAGCTGAGGGAAAGGAGTTCAGCCCCTGTGCTGAAAACTGTTTCTCTTGTTATAGAATAATGAAATATTCATCAAGTCAGAGACTACAGCCACAGCTTGGTGTTTGCTCACACTCTCAGTGACCCAGCAAATATTGACGTATTTATACATTAATAGCTACTGAAGTTATTGTATGACTCCATGATCTCGAAGGTTTTTTCCAACCTAAACTGTTTCATGTTTCTGTGCCATTTAAGAGCAGCTTGAACACTTGAACAGGTAGGATAAAGTGTGTTCTTGCTCTGCAAAGTCCTCTGTCTGATTACATCTCACCATGGGAAGAGTGGCCTCAGTCCAGCCAAAAAGGCGGTCAAGCCCCTGGCACATGCTCTCATCTTTTACTTTCCCAGCACTGGCATTTGATTAGACATTAATTTTCTGACAGAAAATATATACAGTACAAAAATATACTTGTGTGTGGTTTACCTTCCTACACAAGATAAGATCTGATTTCACAAGGCCAAGTACTAGCCCACTTCCACTGTGAGGTGGTGGTCCCACACTTCTTCGTCCTCATTCCTGGGAGAAAGAACCAAGGGTGAGCTAGCTGAGCTCACCAAACCGTCAGGAAACTGTTTTAGCACAAGAACTAGTACCTGCTTTGATACCAGGGCTAAGGAACTGAACCAGCCTGGCTTGCTGCCAGGGAAGCCTGGGGGACACAAAACAGGGGAATGAAGATGGAGGAAACTGGAGGAGTAAGACCATCCTGTTTTAGCAGTGTTAAGTTATCAAATGGGCTCAGCTGTGTTATTAGTTCTGACTCTCCCAGTGGCACTCAGGGCTTTGCCGATTTGGGGAGGGGAAGCAGATTAGAAATACATGGCCCGATGCAAAGCTGAGAGGTACATGAGTGTGTGCCTCTCTTTTGAGGGGGCAGCCAGCCACTGGGACAGGTTAACTGTACTGGAAAACTCCACCCTAACTCTCTTTCAAGATCTAGTTTTCTTTCCTTCCACTTCCTTAGGTCTCTGTTGCTACTCTGTTCTGTAAAACTTTCAGGAAAAAAAAAAGCATCTTTGTCTCCAAGAGCATTTGAATCACACGGAAGTAGGCCAGGTGATAATTGCACACCACATTTTAGTGCTGCTTAAATGTCAGATGTTAATTAAAGCCTTTGCTGAAAATGGGTCATTAATTAGGGCAAATGTAGCCATTCTTTATGGATTCTGACAAACTAGTGAGTAAAAGCATTATTTCAACATTGGTCTTGAAATTGTTAATTTTTATTTGTCTGAGATGTGTTTGTTATTGAAAGAAAAACAACTGAAAAAAATTGTAACTCCTTGAACTTACTGTTCTTTCTTTTAAAGACAGTTTTAAATAAATATTTTGGCACAAGGATATTCACACGCACACAGATTGCAATAGGAACATTTCAGTATTAGGTCCAGATGTCTCTAGCAGTTGTATAACCTTGGTAGGAATGCTTAAATTTTGTAGATATTAAAATACAATTCTGACCTGCAAAAACAGCCTGTTGTGGCACTTCACTCAGATCTTTCTGTTCTAAAGAAAGTGGCACTATCTGTATAAATAATGGTACACAGACACCAATATGTTTGCTAAATCAGGGCCAAATAGTAAGGCATGTGTTTCCTTTGAAACTTTTCTGAACCACTGTGAATTATTAGGGAGAATCATAATATTGATAAGGAATCTAAATGTTCCAGACTAAAGATATGTATATCCAAGCCTTGCAGCTTAACCATCTTGCTTTTAGTCTCTTTGGCCTGGATTCAGCAAAGCAATTAAGCCCCTAAATAGCCCCATTGATTTCAGAGACACATAAGCAGTTGGTTGAATCAGGTCCACTCTGCCTGCCAAGCCACATTCCTTCTTGCCTACCAGTGTATTAGAGATCTTGGAAGAGTGGTTCCAGTTATTATCAGTAACTGTAAAATGAAATCATGGTAGATGTTGGCACTTCTATGCCTGGATACGTCTGCAGGGGGTCCATCTACAAGAAACTAAAGATCTGACTGAATATTTCAGTCTTGCACGGCAACATTGCCACATTTCCACAAAGCACGTGGTTGAGCACACCACTGCAGACACCATCTGTTGCATCCATGGCAGGGTCTTTATTTTCAAAGCAGCCACATCTCTGCAGCTATAGCAGAGACAAGCCCTTGAGTCAGGACTGACCTCTTGAAATCTGGCCATTGGAAAGAATCTCCTGTATCTGCCATGCCAGAGAAGCAACTGTTGTGCATGGAGACTGGGAAGTGGTGGGGGCACAAGTCCTGCAGCGAGGACAGGCACAGGGGCATGGGTGGGTGACAGATTGCCAGCTTCCCAGCTCCAGTTCCTACAGTCACTGGTCACAGAAACACTAAGTTGGTGTTGCTTTTGTTTAATACATTGTTCTAGTTCCCCTTTTCACATGAAGAGATAGTGGTTCTGGGTAAAATGGAAAAGGCTGTAATGTGATGTGATGTGATGTGAGGATTGTTGCTAAATGAGAAAGACTGGAATATTTTTAGGTAACTCTTTTTTAAGGTAGCACTATCCCCTGCTCTCATCTGCTGTTTTGTTTCTCTTTGATTTTTCCTGGTTGTCACTACTTTTTGCTCATTATATTTTTCTAGTTCGTGCTTTACAGAGAAATAAGAAATTGTGAAAATTAAGTGCTGGCAGGAGCTGCAGAGCATTCCTCTTTAAAAGCAGAGATGGTTTTATTTTTCTCGAATACATATTACATAAGTGTATCACTTCCACAGCTGAAATGTTTCAAAAGATGGATAATGAGGTTGTCAGTTGGGTCGGGGTAGAGCTGCCTGCTGAATCCTATGACTCTGAGTTCACCAGGGCTGCTGGTCTTTAACAGGGAAAGTTGAACAGCTTAGAGCTTATCTTGTAGTAGCCAACAGTAAATAGAAATACAAAGCATGTGGAAATACTGTAATGGTAAAAGAGGTAATTAAAAAAAGAAACTTCTGACTGTCACCAGAGATTTCATGGTATTAAATCTGGATGTTTTAATAATATTAAAGAACAGTCATGTCTCTGAAGTAGTTGATGTAGACTAAATTCATTTATTATCTACATTAGTGTTTTTTAACTATTATAAAAAGCTGTGTTTGTATCTATTTCTTTGTTTTCACAGAAAAAATATTTGAATATCTACTGTTCTTAAAGCCTTTAAACATTAACCAGGTCATGCACTTTTCCTCCTTGAAAGTATAATCTTGTATAGATCTAATGTTCTAGCCTATCACTCTTTTTTACAGTTTCAAAAGTTACTGCTTTTATGGTTTAATTCAAAGCTAAAAGCAAATGCAGAGAGATTTGGAAGTAAAATATACTTCTAGAGACTGTTGTTGTATCACTGATGCTTCTTGTACTGGCCCATTTCCCCCTGTCAACAAAAGGTAACTGGACAAACAGCATACAAAAAACCTCAGGTAAGTGTTTGGGGTTTTTAAAATAAATAAATACAGCCCGAAGTAACATAATTAGCACTGGACTACTAATATGTATGAGTTACCTTATCGTTCATGCTATGTTTTCATTAGCAGTACAGTCAAATCTTATATTACTTAACTTTGTCTAGACAGGTGCACGTTGCCATCTGGCCTGAAGAAAGAGGAGTGCAAATTCCCTGGACTATCAAAGGTAACCAGGGGACGGCAGGCTGGAGTCAGCATAAGTGTAAATTTATATGATGGGTGTCCCTGAGGCAGGGCTGCTCCTGCTTGCACTGGTTGTGCATAATCCAGTTGTACAGTCAGATAGCCTTATTTCAGGATGCTGCTGCCCAGTACATCTGAAAATATGACCAGTTTACCCTGGCAAGAAATAGCATAAAGAAATGAACTCTTAATTGATTTTACCATCTCTCTTATCACCTTTCAGATACATGTGAATAAAATAGGATCTGAAATATTAACAAAAAGCCTGAATCTTTAGAGAATGCCTTTTTGTCTTTCTGGCCCATCAGCAAAATGTACTTCCCAGCAATACACCAGGAAAACAAATAGCTTAACTGCTGAATCAAGTGAATAAATCACAGTTAATAATTTATTTAATGCAGACAAATTTATTTTTCTATTCCCAGAAAGCTGGTGGTGAGGTACCATGTCATCGTTTCTGGAGGTGCCTCAGATTTCTGTTGGTCTTCTTTTACCACTTGTAAGCCAGGATGTATTGATCAGCTTGGAGGGCAGCTGGCCCAAATGTGTGTGTGTGTGTGTGTGTGTGTCTGTGTGTCTGTGTGTGTGTGTGTGTCTGTGTGTCTGTGTGTAAAGGGAAATCTCCCACCCATCCCTTTACCTCGCCTTCCCCTTCGCAGAAAGATGAGTGGATGACTAGACAGACATCCTCTATGGTGTGTTTTCTAACACTAGGTATTGGTATTATTGTTCATGAAATGTGATCAGACATTTTTGGCCATACGGTGTGCCGTGCAGTATTCCATTTGCTGTTTCTCCACCAAGCAGGAAGAGATGAGTAGGAATCATAATCACTTATTAAAAGACCAAAAAAACCAAAACAAACAAAGAAACAAAAAAGCACTGAGAACAAAAATAGCAGAAATTAATCTTTCTACAGACTCAGCACAAAGATGCTGCATGGAGTAGTAGCCTCATCTCAAGCCCTAGGTGGTTAAAATCCTGCCTGGGGATCTGGCACTCAACCTACCTGCAACGGTTTGTGACTCTCAGAACAGCTACTGTCCTCCAAATGTCATTATGGAAGGATGAGACAGGCTCTGTCTGTCATGTGCCCGCTCAAACAGCAAGGTCAGAGTCCCCCATAAGAAACATTAGCTCTCACATGTATTTATGCCACTCCACAGCACTTCAGTCTCTTCCTGTATTGTATTGCTCTCTGATGCATCTCAGCTGTTTGTCAAACAGCTACAACAACAAATCCTTACCAAGTAGAAGAGAGGTCAAAGTGCCACCGGAAATGTGTATTATACAGGTCTTTGAGAGGAAGGTGGAAAAGAAATTCCACAAAAAATGCAGTGGCTGATCCCATCTCTTGGTGGGCTCCGGTGCAGCTGACTGGTGGGTCCTTGCAGTGGTGCCTGGCTCCAGCTACCACCCTGACTCAGTCAGGCCAGGACTGACTGGTGGCTGAGTCTCTACTTCTCACAAAGGTTTATCAGAAAAGATAAAGGCTTTTTGCATGCTGTAACTAAAAATCTGTCCTGTTGTAACTTGCAAAGCATTTGTCAATACAAGATACTAATGTGAATAAGCTCTTCCATACTTGAAAACAGGATAGCCTGAGAACATTTATTTCAAGAGACCTCTTTTCAGGACTCTTCTTTTGTCAAACATGACAAATAAAAAGTAGAAAACATTAGAAGTGATTCTCCAAATTTTTCTCTGTATTAGCTGCCATATGACTCATTCCTCTTCCTACTGTGTCCTGCCAACATGTAACAATCTGGGACTTTTCAGGTCTCTGATATACTACTGTGCCTCATACTGCTTTGAAGTATACTAGTTCAAACTGCACTAAAATTCCATTAATTCCATTCCATAATGTATATTTAGGGCTGTATTTATGGAGGGAGAAGATGACAGACTACAACAAGACCAGCATTCGTTACCCACTGTGCTCCAAGCCCAGGAGACTCAGTACTGTGACTGACTGCACAGGTTTTTTTCTGTGGGCAAGAACAGTAAAGGGATGTAACTTCCTGTGGATTTGTGCCTGCCTGATGGCTCATCTAACTCCTTTGCAACAACCCAATATTCCCCACAGGACACCCCAAGGTAGAGGCAGCACACACCAACATACATGCTGTCTGGTTCCTGGTGCACTGGGTGACCGCTGCTGGAAAGAGGGAGTAATGGCTGTTTTGCTTAAATTCCTCTGGAAGGGGAGTTCATTTGAGTCCACTAAGCTGATTTACCTGAAACTTTCAGGAATCTAATACCTTTGAGACCGGGAGACCTCTGTCAGACTTGGCTGACATAAAACAAAGGCTTCAGAAACTGTAAGGGGAGTGACTGAAGTGCAGACAGCATAACTTTTGGGATAAAAATCATAGTAAAAAATGGAATGTTTGCACATACGTTGTGCTTCTTTATCTGGATTCTTCAGAGTATTTATGAGAATTTGGGTCACATTTGTGAGAGTGCTAAAGGAGTAAATTGAACTTTAAAAATTAGAAAATTATATTCTCACACAATTATTTGACTTATGTTTGGAAAGTTAAGCTGATGAAGTTTTTTGCAAATAAAAAATTTCCTGCTTTCACTGTTCTCCAGTATATCAAAACTTTTTTGACATTTCATCTGCACTGTCCTGTGCATTTGGAAATCCCTTTCCAAATGCACTCAATCTGATACATGGAGACTCATAGCTCAGAGCAGTTCACATCAGGGTAAACCTCCCCTTTTTCCTACACAAGCAGCTTTTGTGGTAAATATAGCTGTCCTCTGACACCACACTTGCACACATAAGGCCTGTGCTGCATCACAGGACTGCACGCATACCTGTCCCCTGTAAGCAGGATGAGCTCAGAGGAGAAATTTATTGCTGGAACAGGTTCATCTGCCCAAGATATTCAGGACTCCTTGGCACACTTTTCAAGATATGGGTAGTTTAAGGACTTTAGCTGCCTTTTCTGGCTCTCCCAGAAACACAATGACAATGTGGTAGCTTACAACCCAGGAACAGTCTAGTTTTCATCCCCTTGTAGTAATAATATTTATTTCTTTCAGGGGGGCTGCTCCTTTCTTCTTGCCTTATTAAGTCAAAGCAGGAAGGAACAAGGAGCAAGGCATTAATAACAATGGCAAGTTTATACAGTGAAGGCAGAAGGGAAGTGTCAGGAGAGAAACAAAAAAGAAGAGGATGGGAAGAGGATGAGTGAGGTGGTATGCACAAATTGCTTAGTAGGTCTCACCAAGACTGGAGACAGTCAAATCTATTTGCAAAGATGGTATTGTCTGGTCAACACTTTTGGCATGAAGTGGAAGGATCCCTTGCTGTGGCCATGCTTTTTGTGCTCTCAGCTGCAGGACTTGTGCCGATAGGTAAATACTGTCTAGGTCATATATCAATGCCCACCTGTCATCCTGTCTGTGTCAACAGTATGACAGAGGTCATAATCCATTTTCAGAGGCTTGCATGAGAAAACCAAGATTAATTTTTCTAGCATGTAATGCTTCATGGTGACCCAGATTATGAAGAATCCTGGAAGGATAGAAAGAGAGAGAGAGAGAGAGAGAGAGAGAGAGAGGGAGAGATAATGTGTGCCTACAAAAACTATAAACTATATTGGCCCAGTTTGATCTTACCATGTTCTTTGAAATACAGGCATATTTTGATAATCTTGAGGTACCTACTCTACATAGCCTTGCCCCAGTATAAAACAAGAAGGATAGTTTTAGCAGCAGAACCACCCTAGTCTGAGACCTCTCAAGAGTTAGGGGTGGATGCTAAGAGCAGGCACAATCCTTTAGCCTCAGGTTCAGATGTTGCACTGATTCTCCAGAGAACAATGCAAAGAGGGGCTTCGCTTTGTCCCAGAAACTTGAAAGTCATAGAAACAATTGGATTCACGGGAACAAGTACTGTGTGACTCAGACTACATTTGCCCCAGCACAGAGGTAAAATTGCCCCTTTCTTTCCCAACAAGAGCCACTGCAGCCATGGCAGACTGGGTGTGAACTTGCAGTGTGGCTGCCCACAGCTCACAGGGGCCAGAAACAGAGACTGCAAGTTCTGGCACTCCTGGTCTTATATGAGACAACCTGAGACCTGGGTCTGGGACAATCATGGGGTTTGCTTTCAAACAAATAGCAGAGGAGCTGCTGGTCATCTCCGGAGCCAGGTTAAGCAATGTTATTGATCATTAGTGGTAGTTGTATGTAGTAGTAGTCATATGCACTCCTGAAGTAACTGAGTGGCACCTCAGCAAAACAAAATGGAAATACAGTATTGTACTATTCCTACAATAATAAGCCAATTCAAATTCCCTGCAGGGTCAGGCAAGTGGGGAAGCACAATTTTGGCAACAAGACAGTGGGACATAGGACATCATAGCTGGCACTTTGTTGATGTGATAGGGAAGACAACACAGAAATCAATAAGCATTTTAGTTTGGCCTGATATTCCCAGGACAGGCTTGACTTCAAGAAGTAAATAGCATGAAGCTTGCATCCGAGCCTTAACTAGGGTGGAGACTTCTGGAGTTGCAGCTTCTTGGTAGGAAGAGACCTCGGCTCCTCATTTACTGCTGCCTCCACCTCTCTGTGAGGGATGGCCACCCTTTCTGCAGTGGAGATGGCAGAGCAGTTGCACTGCCAGGCAGGTCCCTAGGGACAGGTGATGCTGAGCAGGTAAGGCAGGCAGCCCATGCCTTGCTTGCACCTGGGGGGTCTCATAGAAGCTGGGCTGAAGCTTGTGCATCACCTATGCCTTGGCTCAGTTTTGTCATCCTCATGCCTGCACCAGGAGGAGGTACCAGCTCCTACATGGCCCTTTGTGCCAACAGAATAAATGTCATGGTGTGAACTAATGTGAACCAGTTAATACCATGTGAGAAATCATTCATGTTTTTAGGTGAGAAAATAGGCACCTGTTTTTTAAGCACTGGGGTGGAGTGGGGAATTAACCATGGGAATAAATGCCAAGAGAACCAGTGGGGATTTTATCTCTTCACATACATTTCACTCAAACATCTTCCAACCAGGTTCTCAAGTAACTACAGTCAGTGTAGGGATAAGTGGGTGAAATGCAATGCACTGTTTTGTCAGGTGCCCAGATGAGGTAGTTCCCAGTCTGCCCTGGGCTCACAGTTTATAAATCTGTGTCCAGTACCAAGTGCCTTCTTGAGTACACTGTGTTACAGAAGGATGAAACCTTTAAAGCATATCTCTTTGGGCAAGAATGTATGATGGTATATCCTAAACTTCAGTCAATGGTGTCCCAAACTGCAAACTGTGACTGCCCTACAAAGCCTCTGTACAGCTGTAGCTGCCAGAACAGGACCTGCCAGCTGTTTCTAGTAATCCAGTAGCACCCCCACAGCTGGCCTACCTCCACTCACACCATCACAGACAGGCAACAGAAGTTACATCACCATAATTATGAAATGGCCTCTACACAGTCATCAGATAGAAGCAGATATGTGTTCGTCTTACTGGAGGTATGATATTCCAACACATGCTCCATGAAATGTGTTTTCAGCTGTCTCACAGGAGACTTGTTTCCCTGACAGGTTGTGGGAAGGAATCAGCTGCCTGCTGGCCATGAACTGCTTTCCCAATGTAATATATAGATGAGGTGACCAACTTTGATCAATAGCACAGGGAAACTGGTGCTATATAACCCTGACAAAGTTGACTTTTATGAGGGATCTGCAAAATGACCGTGGTTTGAGCAGCTGGTTCCACCACCCTGAACTGCACTGCCACAGCCCAGCCTTGGGTTTTCCCTTAGTGATGCAGCTCCTCATGATGCCTAAGTGATTTGACCAGAAAATGTGACCAAAAAGCCAATTTTCTAACATTTTTGTGCAGAACACATATATCTGTCATTTTAAGCTGAGGTTTTCCAAGCTGCAATGTTGGGGCTAGTTCCCAGTCCCTCTGTGCCCTCAGCTGTGTTCAGTTAATGACCTGAGACTTCCACCAACACACTGCAGCTACAAAATGCATTTCAGGTTTATGGACACTGTGTACCTGCAGTGCTGCAAAACAGCAGACCAATGGATCTGACATGGTAATCAAATACATGGGAACCTGTGTGGGAATAAATGGGATAGTGTAAAAACAGTTGACTATGCGCAAGGTTGTTTGGGAGAATTAAGGAAAAAATATCCTGCAGTGGCAAAGACAGATGATATTTTGAAATTGCTCATCATGAAATTCAATTATTGCTCTGCAGTTCTATGCCAGGGAATACTCTACTCTCTTCCATACAGTTACCAGGGAAATTAAATAGGAGGTTTTTTTTCAAGACTCAGAATGAAAAATTAAAGTACTGGTTTGCTGCAGCACCATGAATTTGTAGTCTCCAGGCCAGGCTTTTGAAACAGACTGAAAAGCGTGTGTGTGTGTGTGTTTATTTTTCATGTCAAAAGCAGACTTAGGCTCTGATTTTCCAAGAAGGAAAAGTTGTAGTGGAAATGTGTGTCCCTTACCTTGTCTTGAGTATGAAGTGAAAGCAAAATGTGCAGACGCTATTTAGCTGTGCCTTAGTTAAAGGTGTTGCAAAGGCTTTAATGGCAGGAGTACTTTTCTTCTGTTAAATTACTCTCTGCCCCATTTGTAATACCTGGTAGTTACTCTGACAGCTACACACTGATACAGTGAAGTCTCTAAGAGAGGCTGAAAGCTGCTCACAAGGCTCAAAGATGTGTTGGGGCTGAAGTAAAGACTTCAAACAGGAATTTCTGTATCATGTACCAAGAGTATTCCCTCCCCTCTTTCCAGGAAGTCTGGTTTTTTTTTTTTTTTTTTTTTTTTCTCATTGCAAACCTAAAAACTCAAAGATATATTGAGACAGGGATCTGACATTAAACAATGAGGATAAATGTGGAGGAGCAAAGCTATTTGCTATACAGATTTATTGCTCCAAGACCCTACAGGAAAAGCAGTGGCAAGTTAAACTCTTCCCTAAGTTATATTTTGATAACTGGCGAGGGTAAGAAGAACAGGTTGTTTATCAGGCACTGCTGAGGAGTGACTCTTCTCTGTAGGACATACTACCTTGGCTGACTCCAGCAGTCACTGGGGTAGCGTGGCGTTAAATGGTGTCAAAAGTCCCCTGGAAACAGAGTAGGCTCTCAGCAGAGCTGGACACTGTCCTGTCAGGCCATGCACTGCAGGGCAGCTGGTGCATGCCAGGTAGCGCTGTACCTGGAGGTACTGCTGTGCCCTGAACTCGTGTCCGAAGTGACACAAGTCACCTTCAAATGCTGCTTCAGACCTCTGCTCTCCTCCTCCTTCTCCCTGCCTGTAGCTACAAATGTAACACAAGGGCTTGTGCCTGTCAGCTTTGTAAAATACTTACCATAAACATCACAAATTCTGACTCTTGCTAGATATGCCACAAGGGGGAAGAATTGTGTTATTTACAGGGCAGCATTTACTTAAAATTTTGGTTTGTTCAGTTGAATTGAGACTGAGATTGCTCTACAAACCCTTTTTTGGGAGAGGAAGGAAAAGAAAGAAGAGAAGGGATAGGGTGAAACTAATCCCTAAAAGCCTCAGAAAACTCTGTTAAACGACTCTAGTTTTGTATTTAGATGGCGTATACTGGTGTTTTGCATTGTATGGGTTAAAAAAAAAAGTCTGGCCCATGCCAAATCAATTCCTTTCAAAAGGGTTCTTAAGCAAACTGGTTTTGGTTAAGCTTTCCATTAATCTGTTCAGCAACATGTTTAACAGATTGCCCAGCTCTACGCCTGGCAGTACTTCCTCTGGCTTTAACAATAAATCTGAGACAGCCATAGTGGTGTTGTGCCATGGCAGCACAGCCAGTCACAGTGCCTCCAGGGTCACTGGGTTTAATTCTTGTTTAAAAAGCTTTTTTCCTCATCATTCTTATGGCATCTAAGCATCTTGGTGGAAAATGGAAATTCCAACGTCCCATTTCAGGTTTGTTTCAAGGCAGCAACACTTGCTTTGCCAGCAGAGCTGTACCTTGTGCTAACAGTCTGCTGCAGAGCACATCCTTGTGATCATATGATGCTGGGTTTTCACAGAAAAGAAGCAGGGGCCAAAACAACCTTCTGCTTCAGATTAGCACATTGACTTCACCACCAAAAAGCCGAAAGTGCCAGTAATGTTTGTATGGGTATGTGAGCATTGTCGTGCTTATGGATTGACAGAATGAAGACATGCTTCCATGACAGTATAATTTGGATGCTCTTGGATATCTGAGCAGTTCAAGCAGACAGCATAATGAAACACAGAGTGCAAATTGCTTTAAAATAACCTTGGATGTTCCCAAACTTCTGCCTGACTGGTTTGGAGAAAAAA
>VZRZ01007143.1:621013-649268 GCA_013398175.1 Climacteris rufus | reverse complement strand
AAAAAAAAAAAAGAGAAGCACTGAAGCACTGAACTAGCATTCCTAGGAAATGAATAAACTCTTGCAGCCCCATCAGGAAGGCAAATGTAACATTTTTTCTTCTCAGGAAGTAACAAAAGCTGACTTCATACTGCAAAACATAACGAGGGGTGTTTGTCATAAGTTAAAAATCAATGAACTCCAGCTGTTCCCTTGGTCCTGGAAGTTTCCTTTTTAATGAAAAAATATTTTCTCTTGCAGGAACATTCCAGAAAAGAGACTTCACCCTCAGTGACAGTCTGGAAAGTCAAATTGGATGGAGCATAGCTTTCCAAGCTAGGACAGGCTTTCTGATGAGCCCTTATAATAAATTATTAAATGGGAATTTTAGCCCAGTTTTTGCAATTAGAAAACCAGCAAAATGAGACTTTCCTCTTCCTTTGAACAGAGGTTCAGTCTCTATTTTGGAAGCTGTTTCCTGGTTTGCCAAGGAGCACTTTCGCTTATCAATGCATCATGCTGAAGTATACAGAAAAACCAACCTCTGGCATGAACCAGACAAGCCTTAGGGTCTCTATCTAATAAAATATTTACTCATCTAACTAAGAAGGCATCTCATTAGACAGAACAGATGGAACTTATAGGATGTTGGCTTTTCTATCTTCCAGTCCAGATCTGCTTTCTTTTTGTCATTCAAGAAAATCTTCTGGTCAAGTGATGTGCTGCCACAAAGGGACTAAAGACGCTTTAAGTGCCCTTTGAAGAGGAGGAGTTGTCTTATGGGTAGAAGGCATGTTAAGGATCTGGATCTCCAGTTCTGCTGTTTATTCCATATGGGCATTGCAATAAACCTGTGTAATGGTGAAGAGGGGAAGTTAAATAGAAATTGTGCACCAAAGCAATCAATCTGACAGAACTCTATTTACTGTTGGAAAAATGTCCCACATACAGCCTGCTTGGGTGGAAAATACCTTATTTCATAGTTTCTCAAGTCCCTCATTCCTATGTATGTCAGTGCCTCCCAAGGAAAAAAAAAAAATCAAAATTCTAGTGGAATTTTTAAGCCAGAGTTGGAGCCAGCCAGCCAGCCAGCCAGCCATCAGAAGCAATCATGTCACTCCTGAGAGCAAGCACAGCAAGAAGCAGTGTGAAGGGGAATGGCTTTAGTGCCCAGCTCTAATAATGCCAGCACATGGGTGAATTTAGGAAAGAAACACAGTAGAAGAAACCCACCTGTTCTGCAGCAAATAAAAATCAAATTTGCAGAGCAGTTTGGTCACTAGCAGTTATGCATACATTGTGAGTAGATAATTGTGTCAACAGGAAAGGAGTCAAAGAAAATTACAGTTAAATCTCATTTTTGTATTCTTCTTTTAAGAAATGTAAAACCAGAATATTTTCTTAAGGAAAGTGGGAATAATCTTGACATTTCCTGAAATATTCCTGAGATTTTACTCTATCTAGAATTTATTTAAAGAATCCCCAACTACAAGTTTGAGCCATGACTTCCCAGTAGTGCAAGTCTCGTAACTAATTAAAATGCAATGTTTCACAAGTTTTATCGTCTTCTAGTGGTGGTACAACCAAAGGATTACGTGGTTTCACCTACAGTGCCGAATTTAGGTACTGCCTTGACTGTAGTAAATGGTAAGTGTAAATTAAGTGCATTGATTTGCATGGGAAAGTTATTAAAAGTGGGAGAGGTTTTCTTCCTTTGGCTAAACCTTTCTTGTAAAGCTAATCCTTGTCACAAGCTGCAATGATAAGCAGTACTTGCCCATACAGAATCTGAGAATCATAGACTCATTAGGTTGGAATTGGTCTTTAAGTGGTCAAGTTCAACTGTTAACCCAGCACTGCCTAATCCACCACTAAACTGTGTCCCTAAGTGCCACCCAGAATAATGGAATGGTTTTGGTTGGGAGGGACCTTAGAGATCATCTTGTTCCAACCCTGCTAGACCATGTTGTTCAGACCCCCATCCAACCTGGTCTTGAACACTTCCAGGGATGGGTCATCCACAACTTCTCTGGGCAACCTGTTCCAGTGCCTCACCACCCTCAAAGTAAAGAATTTCTGCCTAGTATCTAATCTAACTCTACTCTCAGTTTGAAGCTATTCCCCCTTCTCCTATCACTGTGTGCCCTTGTAAATCATCTCTCTCCATCTTTCTTGTAAGCCCCCTTTAGGTACTGAAAGTCTGATCTCCCTGGGGCCTTCTCTTCTCTGGGCTAAAAACACAAACTGTTCCAGCCCTCTGATTATCTTTGTGGCCCTCTTCTGGGCTTGTTCCAACAGGTCCATGTCCTTTTTATGTTGGGATGCAGTACTTGATGCAGTACTCCACGTGGAGTCTCAGAAGAGTTGAGTAGAGGGGGAGAAGCACCTCCCTCAACCTGCTGGCCACGCTGCTTTAGAGGAGACAAGCCAAAAGAAATACAGAGGATCAGGATAAGACTATTAACCATCATGATCTTGACCTCTTGGTAAACTGGAACTATTCACTGAAAATGGCTTCAACACAAACCTGCAAAATTTCTCATTAAGGAAGAAGAGATACAAGACAGGCTAACAGATTGAAAGGCACTATGCTAGGGAACAAGCAAACAAACAAGCAAACAAATGACCAAAGGATTTCAATCATGAGAAAAAAGATGGCATTGTTACATGTGGGACTTAATGGAGAAACACACAGGGTTTGAAATATCTCTAATTGTGTAGATATAGTGCTACAGTAACAGTGACTGGAAAATGAAGTGAAAGTAATTAATGTAAGGAGTCAGATATATACCTATAACCTGCCTTCGTGTTCGTGCATGTGTGTGTGTGTGTGTACTTGTATAAACCCAGCAGTCCAGAACACTCTGCATGGTATGACAGATTTTCCATTGCTGTGGTCTTTAGTTTCTTTACAGAAGCCTGATCTAAATACATTACTTTTGCATCAGAAATTAATTATTGCACTCAGTACAGAAATAGCTGGACGAGATGCAAGGCCCTGTTGTTTTACAGGAAACCAGATCTGAAGAACTAATAATTTCTTTATATCACTGAAGCAACAAATTAGCACTGTAAGCAGGAGTATTAGCAACCATTATTCAAAAAGCAAGTCCAAAGATAAATATTCAGCCAGCATAAATGTTCATGTTTTACAATGACGTCCCAAAATTATCCTCTGGAAACACCATGATGTGGGACATTGTGGTCACATGTTTAGAGACCCTCAGTTCCTCTGTGCCCAGCAAGAGATTAACTTATGGTTCTACCACTCTTTTTTTGTTGATGTGTCTTTTTTCCTGTGGCTGATGAAACAGCTCAGGCATTGTGAACTGAGTGGGTCAGGGACAGCCTGCTGCATGGCAGAAGGCTGCACAAGCTTTTTACAAGAGTTGGTTTCTTATATTTGCACATATTTATTCAATAAAATAAAATTACATGAGAAAATCACAAATGCAATTTCTAGGATCTAAACAGGTTTTCTATTTAAAAGGTCAAGGAGCAGAGATAGGGAGAAAGGCAAAAGTTAAAAATCAAAGTAGATAGGCTATAAATTACATCATCCTCAGTATGTTACTAAACAATCCTGTCAGGGTCCTTCCTGCCTATTACCTTAATGTCTCTCAATAGCAATACTAATCCTTAAGAATATAAATCTTTATTATATCTACTAAAGGGCTGACAGAGGTGATGGACCCAAGAAGGCTGAAATGTAAGCACGAGGAAATCCCAGGTGCACAAAGAGACCAGAGTCTTTCTTCATATGGGCAACATGATTGCAAGTGCAGCAGCTGACGTTGTCTAGAAATCCAGGTATCATGAACTCTGATACCTACTTGTGTCTTCAAATGCTGCCTCAGCACTGTTTTAGATTTGGCAGTGCTAGATGGGTCTGGTTTGATGGGAGTATCAGCATTTCAAAAAAGACTTTCCCAGAGTAGGAAAGTAATGAAAGCCTAGGGCTCAAGCTGGATTTCACATGCAGATAGTAAAACCCAACAGCCAGGAGATGGAGCAAGTTCAGAGCCTGTTTCTGCCTGCCCCTGTTTTCCTGACTGCTGACTGTAATAGAAATGGTAGTGAGGAAATTAATCCAGACGTTCAAGACAGAAAAGAGCAACTTGGGTTGTGATGCAGCACAGGAGCATAGTAAAACTGTCAAACTCTTGAGCTATTCCACCTTCACTGCGTCCCACTTATTTTTGTTTTTTTTTTTTTTTTTGCAGAACACATAAGTTCATTATCATTTTACAAACTTCATATGTCAGAAGGCCTCTCTCCTTTGAAGTAATTTTATTCAGGCAATGTAAATGTCAGCTTCCGGTTGTAAGTATTACTATTTATATGGAGCTGTCAAAGAATGAAGGGGAAATGATACAGGCAGCTCACTTCTGTCTTAGCTCTCGGGAAAGGTCAGATGAGCCTTTCAAAAAGGTCTGTAAAGCCAAACCATGTTTCAAAATCCATTCTGTAGAAACAGTGCAAGAAATCACATGCTTTAAAGCCAACCGAGGTAGGGCCGAGGTGACTGAGTTTTTTCTGTTGTCAAAGAGCGCCTTTAGTGACTGCTAGGGTTGCAAGAACCCAAGACAGCCAGAGAATGGACAGAGCTCACTTTAGTAATTGCATCCAGCTGCATTTTATTTGCTTTGGGGATTACACTTTTCAGCCTTCTGTTTGACCTAACTTACATCTGAGCAAATTTCTTCCTCTGATGAACATCTCCACATATTCCCATTTCATCCTCCCTGCTCTGCCAGTACATGGAGTGACTCTCACCTGGATGAAAATAGAGGAAGACCAAGATATACAGCCTACAGCTCTAACTGTGAGGGTAGATTTTGTCCTTGCAAATGTGGCAGAGGAATATGGGGTGTATGACTGAGAACACTAAGATTCAAGGCAGATTATGGCACTTAGATGTGGAGAGACTAACCAGAAATTTTAAAAGTGCAAAAAGGAGATCTCTTCACAGAGGTTTGGCTCAAATCCCCAAAATACTTAGGTGCCTAATTCCCAAGGAAATCAATAGAAATCAAATGGCTAAATGTCCTGCCAGTTACATGAAAGAAGCAGAAAGAAATTACTTTAGCTCTCTTAAAGGAACTGCTCCTGCAGTTCTGTGAAAATCTCTCTGAAGGGAATATGATTAAAGGACGAAAGACAAATTCCAGATGAATGCCATGAAAAACTCCTAGGTGTCCAGAAGTACTCTCTCAAGAATATCCCAGCCCATAAATGCTCTGTGTGAAGCATGTTGAGTTCCAGACTAACAATTCCATCTTTCTTTTTTTTTTCCTCCACCCAATTAAAAAAAATAAATCAGGAAATCCTCACATTTTCCTGAAGACATCTAAAAGAGTCAAGAGACCTATTGCTGCTACATAATACTTCAAGAAAACAAACATGAGCTGGGGTTTATGATATCTGTTCACATCTATATTTACTGTTCTGGCTCCTCCTTAACCAGATCCACATTGTTAAAGAAATGGGATCTCTCCCCTGAAGGATGGAAGTGAAGCCATATAGGAAGAGTGAGTCCCTCCCTGCTGCTCCCAGTTTTCTGATCTGAGGGTAATGCTGAGCCAGACTGCATGGTTGCAGAGCCTTGTCCCTTCCAGCATGGCTACCATGTCTATTTTTAATTTATTGGTGTGCTCAGCTGTTCTTTTTCCCCTTGGCCCATGCCATGCTGGGATCTCAGCTTCTGACCCCTGCCTACAAAATTCAGACTGAAAACACTGAGACAGAGATGTGCTAAATTGAAAAGTAATTTCATGTTGCTTTAAACCTAGTGTTTCTATGGGGCAAAGTCCTTTAAGGAACAATGTGATGTACTTAAATCAGAGACTGAAGATCTTGTTTTCTCTGATGTTTCTGATTCTGCTATAGGAGGTCCTCAGGAGCAGAAGTATGTGAAGAAAGACAAAAGCCCACTGCCAGAACACATTTTGAATGAGGTTATCATGTCTTGGAAAATTCACAGCTCATTATCCATGAAGCTGTTTTCCCTTTGGCACAGCTTTTGTCTTTGCTAGCATATATTAAAAACTGGGAGAACTTGACAGAAGCTCTGCTAATGACGGAGACGGAAACACTGATTCTTTGGTTCCTCAGCTTTTCACCCTCAGCTGTGCCACGTCTGGCCACCCCAGCAGGCTGGACATCTTCCTGCAGGAAGCAGAGACTGGTCACCACAGCTCCTCACCTCCCAGCTAGAAAGGGGACACCTGCTAGGGCCTGAGAGAGCCACCTAGAATTTGCCACGGTTTCCTGCAAGATGCTGGACAAACCCACCACCCACCTATGCCTATCTTCACCTCCTCACCCATAAAATGGGACAAGGAGCATTTACCCACCTCATATGCTGCATCTTTTAAAGTCATCCTTGGGTAGGAAGTACTTTAGCTTAAGGGGTCATTCAAATATCAAGCCTTATCCTTTCCCCTCACCAGGCCTGTTTTGGCTGCTTTTTCCCAAATAATTTTATCTGGAGTTTAGTGGTCCTCTGCTTTACTTGTTCCCTTACCTCCTCCCTCCCTCTCCTGTTTTTCATTTCCTCATTTTCTCTTTCAATGATCTTGTGCTCTTGCTCTCCTGTCACTACACGTGCCTTTTCTCAAGACTGGGGTTTCATGATAATTAGTACCAGACCTGAGTGCTACCTGCCCAAAGAGGACAAATGAGATCAAACAATCACATTCCTGCCAAATTAGCCCAAGTCCAGAGCAGTGGTTTCTGACAGCCTGAAGCTTTCACATGAGCTTTACATGAGGGAGAATAGGCTGTACCTGATGTGGTGTGAAGTTAAAACAGCTGATAAAAGCTGAACCTGTCAATGTTCTTTGAAGAAATGTGAAATGGAGAGTTAATTGCTGTCAGACAGGTTTCAGGGAGCTGAAGAGCTTTGGATCCAGTACTAGAATCCCAAACTTTTCTAGTCTTAAAAGTTTTGTATTCCCAAACTGCAACTTCATCCATGTAAACACACCAGCTCCTCCTCTTCTCCTTGCCCTTCTCGACTGGTGGGCTGCACCCTTTTCCACATCCCTACCTGGCAATGCTGCTGTGATGGTGACAATGGGTGATGAAGAAAAGCAATGTAAGGCCGAGAGTGATGGAAAGGCTTTCACTGACAGTACAACATCTGAAATTTTAATTAGCTGTTTCTCCCTCTATAATTAAGAAATAAATAGAAAGGATCAAGACATTGAATCCAATGGCACTGGTCAAAGCAAGTGCTGTACTGGTTCATGGAGCTGAGTGTGTGAAAGTCTTTGCCTACCCTGGGGCACTGCTTTTGTAATGAAAAGGAAAGCCATAATTCCACCATCCCGCACCTCTGATTTATTGTAAAGATGGATTTTTAGAATTAAAAAAAAAAAAGAAAACAAGATAGAATTTAGGGGAAAGAGTTGTTACCAAGGGAAAATTTTCATATAGATTATATCTGTGGGCAATTTTGTAAGCTTATGTAAGAAGGGAAATGAATCCCTTCAAGATGCCCACTCAGCCCTTTCTCACAAATAAAATAAAGCATCCAATCACGTTTTGACAGTAAGAAACAATATGTCAGTTGCAAGCTGATCGGACTGAGACCAAGTTAATTTTTTAACTATTTTCATCTGTTTCAGATGTTCTGACACACTTATCAGAGTGAAAATACTGAAGATCACCCTTTCATGATAATCCAAGAGAACAAGCCACCACTTTACCTGGTCCTGTGTGCTCTCTCCCCATTTCCCTGACCTTGAAAGTCACTTCATTTTTTTAGCTGGGAATCCAAAAGCCAGCAAAATGTGGGTTGCCTTGGTAGAGGATCTGCAGTGTGTGGGGGTGTGTGTGCTTGCACAGAAAATATCCTGAGCAGGCAGCTTTTCATGTCCCTCTGGCTCTGCTTATGCTTTGTCAGCACTGATGGCATAAATGCAGTAAATAAGTCTGAACAAAGGTCTTGTCTAAAGCTCGTGCAGGACCGTGTTTAGGTTTTCTACAGCAGGGACCCTTCTGACAACCACTTTCTGCAGAGAGCAAACCACCCTGGAGTAGGATCTTTGGTGCAAAGGCCAGGTAGACGTGAAAGCAGAAAGGGAAAAACAATTATCCATGGCAATAACAGGTAAGACAAAAGGAAGGTTTTTACATGAAGTGCAATGTCAGCTGTCCTGTTTAGCCTTTGGAGAAAACTCTCCCAAGATCAGGGATAACAAGGCGTGGGAAGGGAGCTCTCTGGGGCTGTTCAAATCTGGCTGATCTTGCCTTGATATTTGAGATTCTTCCTGAAGCTGCTTCCACCTTTATTTCCTATCATTTAGTGAGCTATTGCAGAAAGCAAATAGCTTTTCCTGGGATTAAACTAGCCTGACCAGTGAGGCTATCCTCTGTTTCAGGCCTTGTGCCATACAAATACAATTTTTCTTTTATTAAACCTTGGAGCATCTGGGAGTTCCCCAGGCTGTTCCATGTGCAAATAGTTTTCATGTCATTTCCTTATGTGCAGAAATGCCTCTACTTCCTGTAGAATTCCTGCCTTAGTAGGTAGTCATGCATTAGCCAACAAGTAAAAGTCCACTAAAAGTATAGCTAAGGTCCATATATGGCTATATACCTCATATAAGCTATTAAACTAATAAGAGAAACAATGACAGCTCTATAGCACACTCTGGCAAAGCCACAAGCATGTAAGTTCACAGGCACTCCTTGCTGAAAAGAAGCTGAGCTAGCCTAGTGCTTTCTAACCTACTTTGCTTTCAGAGCACCAGGCACTTCCCACAGAAGAAGGAAAACTTTTTTTATCACTTTCCTTAACTTGCTTTTCCTTCTAGGAGCCCCTCAAGAATGGTGCACACAGTTGACCACAGATGCTGCCATGGGAGACAGCTGGTTCAGAATACATTTCTGAGCTAATTGGAAATATCAGGATACAGAAGGAGAAGAAATGGACTGGCAGTTTCCTGGCAATTCCTTAGTCTATTAAAAATAATCTATAGCAATGAGTAGCAACTTGTTAGCACAGAGCAGGGAAGCAGGGAGCAGGTTCATGCTGTCCACACCATACTAACATGGTGTCCTTGAAGTACTGAAGTGGAACCAACAGAACAGAAAACTACATTTGACCTGATTTTTTATTTTTAAAATGTTTCTGCATCCAGAAACATTCCTGATGTGAGCAGGAATTGCATGTTATCAGCATCTCTGAAAAACAAGGTCCTAACAAGCATGTACATGAACAGAGTATCAGGACATAGGCTGTGGCAAAGATACAGCCTGGTCATACACAGGGCTGTTTACAATCTGTTTCAGTCAGTACTTCTCCATTTCTAATGAGATGCCAAAGCCCAGACCATTTTCCAAGAACACTTACATCAGTAAGGAAAGACCTATAAAACCAGATTAATATCTCAGGAAGTTTGTTTTAAAATATAATAACCTTGACAGTTATGAAGTAAACAAAGATGTTTGCACATGTGTAAGCAGAGACTTTTCAAGAGCTAAATATGCTGATAATTTTTACTCTTAATATTCATATTATTTTTTCTTGTTCAATAGAGCTCATTAAATGCATGCTCTGTTTTTATGTTATTAAGTGGTTTTCATTACGTCTTCATGGAACAAATGCCATTTCTTCCTGCTAGATATACAAAAGAGCTTGCAGCTTGGGTCATCTGATTTTACAGAATTTTACTTTCGTGCTGACTTTAAAGGAGTCATTGCTATGGGCAAATGCCTCCCCATGCAGCATCACAGGCAGGCTTCTCACCACCCCTCTGGTATGTTTGCAGGGTTACCACACCCTCGGTGCACACTGACATCTTTGAACATGACATTAAAAAGTGGCTTTCCAATGTCGCATGCAGTAAACAAGACATTTAAAATGCAGGAGAGTACTTAGCCACTGTATTGGCTAATGTTTTTTAAAGCTTTCAACACTTTTTAGTACCGAGAAATTCCTTAGGAGGAGAACTCCAGTGCATGGTGTCAGCCTGTGCCATCTGCTGAATTCGTTCATCAGCATCCTCAACTCTGGGTTACTACAACACAGCAGCTTTTGTTAGGGATGTGCATCCCCATGGGCACTAGCAGAGAGGCCCTGGTACAGCTGGCGGGTCACTTTCCGTACAGGCGGCAGTACAGACAGAGAAGGGTTTGTCTGCCCTGTGGTCAGCCATACTCGCCATCTGTCCTTGGTACACATATCGCGGTGGACACGCTCCCGGGGATGGGCTGGGGGGCACCAGGAGGGCGGGTTGCAGGGTGTGAGGTGGAAGCACACGTGGCACCGCCTGCTGCCAGTGGCAGAGCCCCTATAGTCCGTCAGGCTGACCTGCCCCTGCACCGCAACCATGGCTGCGCCCTCCTGCCACCCTCTGGGCTTCAGCCGAGAGCCTCCGGGGACAGCAGCTGCAAGAATAAGCCAAAAAAACCCCACCGGCAATGCCACATGCATCTCTTTTTTGTGTGCAGCCTTTCTTTCCCTGTGGATAATGGGATAAGCTGTGAACTGAATAGCTGGAATTCAAACACTCAGGGTTAAGGAGCATATGAGAGATTAAACACAGCATCATGGCTATCAGGTGAAGCTCATGACAGCAACACACCTGATAGAAAAACTTCCGCCGGTCTCAGCCTTGCTCTCACGGCACTGCTTGCATGCAATAAAGTCTCTGCTCTGTGAATTTGGCAGTATCGGTGGACACCGAGTTGTCTGCTTTAGGGGCTGAATTCCCTTGCCTTTGAGGCAGGAGAAGCCAAGCCAGCGGGAAATGGCTGGAAACCAGCCCCTTCCCAGCTGGCCAGTGCCCAGCAGGGACCTCTGGTCACCCAGGCGGAGCGGGGAGGCGTCACTCCCCTGCCAGGAGAGAGTCTCTTCCTCCTCTCAGCTCCCGCTCCAGCAATGCAGCCCATCCAGCAGCACTGCAATGCCAGGCTAGCCAAATCCACTGGTGAAACTGCACCTTGGCTCCCTACCTGCTCCCCGGTGATGTACAGCGGAGCCATGCATCTACAGCGTTCAAGCACTATTCCATCCATCAGCAGGCAATACTGCAAACACAGCTTGGTTAATTCCTTGTTACACTTACTACACTTATCCACCCCAGTGACAGTTAATAAACAAAAAATACTAGAGTGATCTTTTACAAATAGTTCTGCTACAAGAGCATGTGGTTGTAATTACTGTCTTTATGGACAAGTCTATTCTTTTTCTTTCCTTCCATGTCTGTGTTATAGGAAATGTGCCAGTTTTCAAGCATTCTTCTTTACTGCTATTGGAAGGAAATTTCCAAAAGTCAGTTTGTTTAACACAGGTTCCTGAGCTCATCCTGAGAGTCACCCTCAAAAGCTGGACTGGAATAGATTTGCATGAGCTGAAGTTTCTAAAAGTCCTGGGCAGTTCCTTGCTTCTTCACTTTTCTTCTTTATTTATCTCTATTACATTAACCTCCTGCATGTTTTCTTTCTCGTTTTCTTCTGATTCTTCTTAGGCAAAGTCCAGTCTCCCTTCACTTTCTCCCCTTTATCTTTTGTCTTTTGCCCACAACTTTCCTGTCAGTCCTCATGCTGTCTCCACTGTTGGTCTGCTCCCCAGGTGCCCTTTCCCAGCACCCGATTTCCCTTCTGAGTGACTGAAATAATTCTCTCTATTTCCCCTCTTCTGTCCTCCTTTCCATGATTTCCCATGTCACCACCTTTTCCCCTTCCTAGCCCTCTCCCTTACCGTGTCCCCTCTACTCAGCTGCCCTCCAGCATCCCTCTCTATGTCCTTTTATCTTCCTGGGAGCTTTCCTTGTCAAGCTCCTCCTCTCACTTCCCATTGCCGCCATCCACCACCTTCAACCCTCTCTTTGGCCGTCTGTAGTTGCTGCCAGATCCAGCAGTGCTCCGTCACTCTCCCCCTGCATTAGCTCATGCCTCAGTAAGGCTGCCACCACTGTGGCACAGGATTTGCCTGGGGCTGTGAGATCTGAATGGCTTGCTGGGAGGCTGCCGCTGTGCTGGAGTGCTGGCACTCACTCTCCACCCCCATCCTGATGTGGGGAATCATAGTCAGAGCCAACAGGCACAAGGCAGCACAGGATGCAGATCTACCATGAGAGGTTCGTTTGTAATGGAAATAATCCTGATGGATTAAGGGAAGCTGACTCTTCCAAAAAACACAAAAGATTTCATTATTAGATGGGGAGAAGTGGCCAAAGTAACACGACCCACAAAATATCTTTGAACTTTTGAGGTTTTGGCACAACAGCAGCAGACATGGTGTTGCATTCAGCCACCAAACCAGTCCCTCTTGCATGGCTAAAACTACTCCTGCTACTGCTGCTAGGGGTAACTGCAGAGCTCTGCCTCCTGCCAGAGAATTTCAGAGTGCAATGCAAATAATTAATTAATTATCAGAACACTGCGGGCAGATAGATATTTTCATTATTCTCTCACACACAAGGATTCCAATCAGGCATAGCATGTATTTCCAGTACCACTCAACAGTTTCCTTCCCACATCATTTTGTTACAAGAAAGATAGTCTAGCAGGTTGGTGTGAGGCTTGATAATCTAGGAGAGGGGAATGCTGGGCAGGCACTGGAGAACTCAGAAAATTACAATGCTTTTTTTTTTTTGTAGCAGTGTTTTCGGTTTAGAGATTTGGGGATTACTTTTTTATTATTATTATTTTTGGAAGCATGAAGACTGAAAAACTTGAAAATGTAAAGGTCTGTATTTAGGATATTCCTATGTTCAAGAGCTCAAGCAATTTTTAGGGGAGATCTGATCTGATACAATGCATGGCTTACATCTTCCACCCTTGGTGAAACCACACCTTGGTGAAACATGCATGGTTTTCCCAGGTGTAGACAAGTGTGCACACACTGTCAGAGTGCTCTGTTTAGACTATGCAGTCAGTGCACCTCATGAATTTAATTCCTAATATTTGCAGGGCCAGAACTGATCATTAATTCACAGATTTAAGTCTCTCTAGAAGAGAGTAGGAAAAATTGAAAGTAAATGGAAAATATTGGAAGAGTAAATGCACATGGTTCTAAATTTCCAGTATTATTTTCTTTATTAACATAATTTATTGTCAAAAACTATCGGCACATGTTGTTTTGAGTTTCCAGGAAGTTCTCTGGCCTCTGACTGACCATTACTGACAAATCCCAAGTCTGTGCACATACTAACATTTCAAGTGTGTACACAGTTTTGCTGCAGTCCAAAACAGTTTCCAGAAACTGGGCAACCAGTCAGGGCCAAGGCAATAGCAAATGGATGGGCATGCAGAGGGAGGGGTATGCAAGGCTGCCCATGGAAACAGTGAAGGGAGCAACAGGAAATGACACATCCCTGGTAGATGAAAGCATGATGTAAATAAACAAAGTGTAACATAAAGAGAAAATGATTGGACCAGGCACATGGATGTAAAGGCAAATGAAATAGAAAACCAGAATATAAAACCTTGAAGAGCAGAAAAAAAGGTACACAAATACAAATGCCAGTACTAACCACAGGGATGCCCAGAGCAGACATGAGATACTTGCAGGACTGAACCTTGTGTAGATCATGACATGCTTGTTACTTTAGAATGAACTGCTGCCTTCTCCACAAGAGGGAGAGATGGCTGTACAACGCTGCTCCCCCTCCCACCATAGGGTGATTATGCAGGAATTAGACATCAGGAGATCAATCTCTGGAAGATCTGTCTTTGAGAGTGCACAAATTCTGACAGTTTTGACTGTCTACAACAAGACTGCATGAGAGACATAACTGCAAAACAAAGCTGTGGTGGGCACTTCTCCTGACTCAAGAGGAGCAGACACCGGCCACCATTAGAAAAACCTTATGGAAACAAGAGGAGCAACCAGTGAAGGCTGCACAGCATGCTGCAGTGCTGACATTTGCCGAGTCACGAGCTTTGCATGAGCATATGAGCTAAAGGCAAATGTGTGTTGACAGCAAAAACTGAAGTGAAAGGAACATGGGTCTTCCCAGAAGGCGCAGAAACTGGGCAAAGAGCTTGCTGGCATGGCAGGCCACAAAATTAATGCTTATTTCTATTTTAGTCTAAAAGAACAGTCCAGAAAAAGAGTCTCCTTGAAACAAACCCTCAAATGCTGGTCTGAGTCTGACCTGTATGAACCAGTCTGGGATTTCATGTGCACAGATCTGATTTCACACTGTCACCAAAAGGGACAAGACTGCACATGTCCAAAGCCTCCCTTGCACTGTCACCAGCAGAAGTAGAGACCAATGGCAAACTGAGTCAGGTAGTGTCAGCTGAACATGACTCATTATTTTTCCTCTGGGCTGGTTTTTAGCTGCACCTCTCCCTGGGTCCTGCCTGCCAATCAGGGGCAGAAGCATTAGCCCTAGGAATGTGTGGCTGGCAGTAAATCCTCTTTGGCAGCAGCACAGGCTGATACTGGTGGCATCGAAGGGCAACTCAAGTCCGAGGCATCTTGGGACGTGTGTGCCTGAGCTGAGCATGTGCCTGTGCATATGTGACCATGTCCACGGGTAAGTCCTTTCTCACAGACATAGCAGAGCTGTCCTCACAAGCAGGGAAACTGGTATATTACCGCGATGCCTGTTATTACGGCTTATCCCGGTAATCAGTCGAAGACGCAGAAATAATGAGAGCTGGAGTCCGAAAGTTCTTGTTCAGAGCAAGGGCGGAAAAGGGGAAAACCCCTTTCGTTTAATTCTTATATACACTTTTAGAAATCACAGATCATTGGAGAAAATTAACACTTCCGTCTCTAACTATATTGGTTACAAGAAGTGTCCGTCAAAGGGATCTGTGTCCATGGGAAAGGAATGTAAAAAGATAATTTTTACAACAACATAGCTATGTTTACAGAAATCGTCCTTGAGACTGTCTAACAGAGAAAACTAGCTATTTTACAGTGAGAAATGGGCAACACTGGTATACACATTTTTGTCCTGGCTTGTCAGAGTTTCCCCATCTTGCTGTCTTTAGTGCATTTTTTCCTTTCAGTGGTCCAGCCCTCGAGACCACCCTGAGCTCCTCATGGGATGTGTTTGACAGCTACAGTGTTTTGCATGCCAGCTGGATTATATTTTATACATCAGCAGCCATGCCTGGAGCAGCGCCTGATCTTTTGGCTTCCTTTTGGGGATGACCTCCTCTTTCATTCAACTGCTGCATGCTCTGATGCCCGTCATGTGCCATGGAAGCAGCAGCAGGACAGAAATCCACCAAGAATTTTTGTTTTCTCTTTCCACATGCATCCAGGCACAATAAGGAGATTCTCTTGTTGGGCAATGTCCTCCATGTCAATCAGTGGGCCAGCAGGAGCTTCTGTGTTTGACAGCTTTGGCTGGTCTGAAGCAACAGCCATGGAGACAACCCAACCCTGGCCCATGAAAAACCAATGATATCTCATGTTGTCCCTTGGAGATGATCCTTTGGGTAGTGGCCCTGTAGAAGTTTGTGGGTTTGTATATATCTTGCCCCTGCTGTACAGCAATTTGGGTGTCTCTAACACAGTCTTATTCTGCTATAGGCCACCTCTTGACACAATATAGTGTTTAAGATCAAACTCATATCCCACACCACATGGTCCAAAGAGTAGTGCCTACCTTTTCACAAGACACTGCTAGCATCAAACCATTCCCTGCAGACACAACAGATGGTAATCGTTCACGTCGATCTGCTGACTGCTCAACGTAACTTCATGGACCACATGTATTGTAGTGAAGAGTGGGACCCAAGTGTTCTTGTGGGACCCACAGGAATCTGATGTGAGATAATCCATCATGCAGTATCCATTCCTGAAACCCCTCCTGCACTTTACTCTGTGCCTTGAGAACAACATGCACTCTTTCCTCTGGATATATAAGTTGCTTACTTGCATCCTGGAGACAACTGAGACACCTTAACGACTAGAAGCTCGTGGGGCACCACAGTCACTGAAAGCGTGGGATGAAAGCTTTTGCAGGAAGAGCCAGGAGCACTGCTGCACTGTTCCATGGTCCTGCTCACAGGCACCACTGAGGCTGCAGGGAACTGAGGCAGACAAGCATGTCACTCAGAAATGCATCTGCCTTTGGCATGTTTTACCCAAAACAGAAAGTGTGAAACACCCTGAAGTAGACATAAATTCTTTTACAACTTTATTTTACTGTCCCCTTTGCTCAAAATGACAGCCAGACCTAAAATACCCAAGTTAATATATCACAGCAATAGAATTTCCTGTTGTGTCATACCATGAAGGACAAATGAAAGATCTAGTCTTGCAAAAAATGTTTAGTACCTTCAGAAGATTCTCAAACAGCCCTCAGTGGCTATTTATAGCAGGTGCACATTGCTTTGTGGTGCTCTGAGGCCCAGGGTCTGCTCTAGCAGAAGGATGCACAATCTGAAGCAAGCTGTATTTGGTCATAGCCAGTAAACAGCAGCATTTATTGTAGGTTTCCTTCCACTCCTGTTTGCTACTCACTTTTAAATGCTACTCACTTTCTCTGCCAGAAAGCTACACAATTACTACTAGTAATCACTACTAATAATCAGAATAAATTGCACTCCTAAAATAATTTCCACTGAAATAGAGATCCCTCCAGGGTGAATTGCTCCAGTGCTCCATGGATGTGCTAGGCTGCAAGCAGGGACAAAAGAATGACTATATTGGAGTATAAGAATTCAAAAGGATTGTCATGTTTCCTGTAATATGCTTTTTCTTTCTTTTTGCCTTTTTTTTTTTTTTTTTTCAGTTGATATTCCCTTTCCTATCACCTTTTCTATCCTTTGGCTCCAGTTCAGTGAACTGCTTGGGCATGCATTTAACTTCAAGCAGTTAATCATGTGCCTACATACTCTGCCCTGTTGGGAACCTCGTTATTAACTACCTGTTTCCCATCAGGAAGGAGCACTTTGTATGATAATAGCCTCAGCCTTGGGACTCTCGGAAGTTACTCCAAACCTTAAACCAAAAGAACTTGTTCTAGAGCCTTAAAATTGCTATTTTTCCCTGGGAATGCATCATGTTTTCCAACATCAGTCTTGGTCTATATACACCTCATTCTTCAGACGGTCACTTTCTGTGACCTCTGCAGAAAACAGACTTTAAATCAGAGCCTTTTGTGTTCCTGCTCTATTACCACTCTGCAGCAACAGCTCTGAAGGCAGCAGTCTCAAAGTTGAACACACCACACATTAAAAGCAAGAGGTGGGAAGAATATTTTGTTAGCATATTAGTTTCTTTCTAGTTGTGCATGCAGCTGCACTTCATTAGCCTAAAGGTACTTTACTGCTTATGTGCCTGTTAGCTTGTACCTCATTCAGTGGACTACAGTTTAAAGTGAATTGGGTTTGGCAGAGCACAAGACTTGCTTTCCACTGCAAGCCTCTTTAAGAAAACTCTCCTGGGACTGCAGGTTCCTGGAGGGAGTGGAAGAAAAGCTGCAGAGCTGGGCACAGAGCCACTTTTGCAGGGAGAAAATACTGACATAGTGCCATCTGCCCTGTAAAAGTTTTTGGCAGCGTAAACATACCACATCTTCAATGTGTAGCACACCCCATATAGAGAAAGCCAACATCCCTTGCTAAATCACACCCCTTTTCCCCTGGATTTCACTCTACTTGCATAGATTCTTACAGAAATGCTAAATATTATGTTGTCTGTCTGACTTTGTCCCCTGTCACTTTTGACAGGCTTGAGTTAGTGTGCTAACAGGAATGGGTATTTAATGCTTTGTTCATCATTGTTCAGTGAGGATGGAAAAGCTGTAACGACTGTTCCATGATGCAGGGACTATAAATAGAGCGCACGGAAAAGGATGCTCCCTAATGCATTATGTTCTAATCAATAACAACAAGCTGACTCCAATTATGTTTTATTGTCTCTGAGAAAAGTATTTACATGGCATAACAGCTGTGAGTCACAGCAGTGGTTTAGTTAGGAGTCAGATTCACTTAGGGGTATTCGAGGCTAATGGCTATTGTCTTCTGCACTCAGGCACTGCACCATTGACTGCTCTTGCTGCAGTTAATATTTAATCCCTGCACTGAACTTGCACCACTTGCATGTAAGTGCTCTTCACAAGAGCGCTCTCTAAGGCTATAGGGACCAAAAGGCTCATATCCTAGCTGGATGCAAACCCCAACAAGCATATTAATTCTTTGTATGGTGAAAGTGTAGAGATCCCAATTGCGTATGATCCTTCAAGTTCTTTTAACCAAAGTAAATGAGAAAGAGAATAAAAGTAAAAGTGAAGAAAGAAAGACAACAGGTCAAAGTGACTCATCCAAATTTGCACAGCAGGTGAGTGGCAGAGACAGGAGAGAAACCCAAGCTTGCTAAGCCCTGCCTTTCTAGGTCTGGCTGTAGACCTTGGGTACCATGTTTTGTTTTCTCAATGGTCTGAGCTGTTTTGCATTACTTTGTGGCTATGGCAGACTAGCATACGGTACATAGAGGATTACTAGAGATACCCAGGTCTTGGGTGTCACATGGCAATTAACCAGCAATTCAGTCATGTGGCAGAGATCTCATGTCCATATGAGCTTGAGGAAAACCTTCACAGACCAACCAGCAGACTTCAGATACTCAGAACGTGACAAAATAAAATCCAGATATTTTGTACTTAAAGAGAACTGGACCTGGGAGAAGCATACATTTTCAACTTTCAGCCATTGTCCCTCTTCAAAAATTAGAAACACTGAGAAAAGATGTTTTATCTCTGTTTCCTAACAAATCTAAAAGCTTTACTAATGCTTTACCAAAAAAAAAAAAAAAAAAAAAAAACCAAAAAAAACAAAAAAACAACAAACCAACCTTTAATTATATCCTGCAACAGGGTAAGTAGAATAGTAATTATTGTAATTTGATGCACCTTTTTTTCATAGTGGCATTTACGTCCCTGGTTTCTCCAGAACACTTAATGCTTTCTGACAGCCAGTGAGGATGACTTCCTGAGAGGTGGAAAGCAGGGAGTCAGGATGCCTTTGGTGTTCCAGGAGAGCATTCACATCTATGTGGAGGTTGCCTACAGCAACCAATAATATAAAGTTCCTCTTGTCTCCCTAAAGTGACAAATTTTAAGACACTTGCTTATGCTTTCTTGCTTTTTTTTTTTTTTCAGTGCCACAGAAACCTGAAGAGAGAGAGAGACTGAGAGTCATTGAGAGTAATAAGTAGCAGTCAAGACTGAAATATAAGGTAGCCCCAGAGATAAACCTGTGTCATTTATCTCTTGGACACAGTTATCCTTCAGCAAGACGAAACTCACTGCTCTCAGTGAGTTACAGACATCAGAAGCCAGGACCTGGAAATACCCATTAGTACATTATTATCAGGCTGGATCCCAAAATAACTTTGCCTTTGAGAAAATGTGGTTGGCTTGCTCTTGTCTGTGCCTCTTGGCTGTTGAGATTATGGACTCTGACTGTGTCCTGGGAAATTGCTAATGTCTGGAGCCTGACTTCCAGAGAAACTGTATTACAGGGATGTATGTTTTGCCTAAAGTTGGGGTTTCTTCCCTTTTATAATGTCTTTGTACAACTCAAGTAGCCAAAGCAAGCACCAGGTGCCAAGCTACACTTGTACTTGGATTGTCCAGTGGTTATTCTGACACAAAATGTAAATTCACATTACAAAATCACTGTTTGCTCAATGCTTTGGGAATCTCACATTTTACATAGCATGAGGTGTACTTAACTATCATGGTCAACTGGTCACATCCTCCTCCTCCTCCACTGCTGACAAAACTATCCAGTTTCACAGGCAGTACTGAGGCCCATAGAGACAGAATGACCACTGCTGTGTAAATAGCATCACCAGGATAAATATGTAAACATACAATGTTAGGAGGTGGCCAGACCTGATACTTCCAATACCACACCATAGTTAGTACCTCTGCTATGATCTAGGCATTCAGAAATGAGTCAATGCTGACTATTACCGCTTATTACGGCTTATCTGCCGGAGACGCAGAACAGGAGAGCCTCGTCAGAGCTGTGTTCAGAGCAAGGGGCGGAAGGGGAGAGAACCCACCTTCGTTTAATTCTTATATACACTTTTAGAAATCACAGTTCATTGGAGAAAATTAACACTTCCGTCTTTAACTACAGTGGTTAAAAGAAATGTCCATCAAAGGATCTGTGTCCATGGGAAAGGAATGTAAAACAAGATAATTTTTACAACAACATAGCTATGTTTACAGAATTCTCGTCCTTGAAACTGTCTAGCAAGAGAGCTAGCTATTTTTAACAGTGAAAATGGGCAACATCTGACCTTGAACTTGGTGAGCCTATGAGCTCACATGAAAGAAGATTTCTCATTTTGCTGTAAAATGTTCTGTGTCTGCACAGTCACAAGAAGTGCAAGGTGTAGGATGCCTCTTGGTGTGATAAATTGCACTAGAGTATTTGAAGATTCAGTAGTTACACTTGTTTTGATTATAAGTATTCCATGCCCAAAAATTCTGATCAAAGTGTGTTTGTGTCTGACAGAATGCAGTCCAAATCTCCACTGCTGCCTCCAAAAAGTACTCAACTACATTTGTGTTTCTCACATTAAAATGCATGTCTTTTAGTATTTTGATGTTTTTAAACAGCTGTCCATCATATGGTTACCTCCCTACTTTATTTTGTCTACCCTATTTTAGAGGGCATCTTTTTGCAACCCTGCCTTGGCAGAATACATAATACACTGTGGTAATCTGCAAGAACAGTTCACTTCCTGATGCAAATTTATCCACTTAAACACTTCTTTAACGAATCTGGGGATCAGGAGCACTAAATAGGATCAAGGCCTAAGCAATAGGATTCTGTGTACTGCATTTTCATCCTTTAATTATCATCTTGTTTAAAGGCAGAGAGGATCATATTTTACCAAACAAGATAGCTAGCAACCTTAATGAAACTGTATCATACTAATATTATAATGGTTTGGAGACTGCTCCTGAGCAGCTGTGCAAGTCCAGCCAGTAAACATCTTACAAGCACAATCTTTACATATATGTTTCAAGTGCATCTTTCAGCTAGCTTTTTCCTGATATAGTTGTGCTCTTTGTTTGACCTTAAGGAACTGCTAGTATTTCCACTAGTCATTGGCAAAAATCCCATGGACTTCAATGCAAGTTAAATTTGTCTACAGAAGGAGACATATCATTTAGTCTGTGGTTTGGTCTCACATTAGCATTTGCTGCCCACTGCTATGCAAAACAAAATAACAAGTTTCTAAAAGGAAAGCTTATTCTTTTGCATGTGTGTTTTCTAACCACATGAGTAACAAATAGACGTGGTAATTTCACTGCTTGCAAGTAAACATTCGGAGCTTCTTGAAAATCGTCTTTCAGAGGGCCCACGTGAACCTGCAGGGCTCACTGAGACCCAGGTGCTAATTCCATGACTAAGCTGTGTTGAAATGACTCGAAGACAACTGCAAAGTGACACTTGGTGGCCTATCACTTCTCAGGTCAGTGTGTGCCCCAATTCCACTTCGTAGTGTGGATGTGCTCCAGGGCATCTGTAATCCATGTTAGGAATTAATTTGGTGTTGGCATAGGGACCACAAAAAAACCCTCTTCCCAGTCTGCAGCAGTGATGAAAAGATCTGATTTATGTCAGAATACAAAAAGAAGATGATGGAGAACAGTATGAAATATGGTCTATGTCATTTGATAATTCAGGAAGAGTTTCTTATGCAAAACACATTTTTAATATTGTCTATTTTGGGAGAACAGAATGGTATTGGAGATAATTCCAAAGCAGAGTTACAGGCAAAGCAAAATTTCCCTTAATGGATGCTTGAAAACTTTGGGATATAAAGTGTTTGGGAATAAAATTTTGAATAAAAAGAAACAAGACTAAAAGGATATAAAGTGATGCAGACAAAAGTTAATCGGAAGACAATGAAAGTGACTTTCTGAAAGGAAGTCTTTAACCTGCTTTTCTTTCCCAAATGAAAGAAAAGCAGGTTAAAAAATGTATATTTTCACCATATGCACAGCTAATCTATATTGCCTTTGAAGCAGACTTCCCTTAAAGCAGAAAGGCAAGTTATGTGTATTTACAGTTTAAAGCAGTCCAGAGTTGTAACAGGACAATTATACAGGGCACAAATCCCAGTGCTGGTGGGAATGTAGCTATAATGGTGATGTGAGAGGTGTAGGTTCAATTTCCTTCTCTACCATGTAATCTCAGTTTAGCCAGGGAGGGATGAAAGACAATAGCTGGGCAGATGATGAAACTTGGTTTGGAGACCAAAATCCCAAGAGAATTCCCAGGAATTACACAGTTCAATGCCGTTAAAACATTGGTCTCCCTGTGTGTCTGCTCTCCAGCTACAAAGTGGGAACAACGGCATTGCACTCCAAACAAAACATATGGAAGAGACAGTCATCAGTGTGCACAGATACATATTCCTGTGACTGAGAGTCAGAAAAACATTATCTCCAGAATGAATTAACTCATGGTCCTACCTCTAGGGGTTATTTTTGTTATTTGGTTTTGTTGTTTTGTTTTGTTTTCTCTCCTTCCCACAAAGTACATGAAGTTGCTGTCTGCTGCCAAGGTCTAGCTGGGCTCATACTGCAGCTGCAGCCCCACTCCTGGAGAACCTTAGTCAGATGCCAAAGTGTCAGGAGGGCAGAAGCAGTGCTTGATGACTCTTGCCTGCAGCTTAGCATTCTTCCCTTCTGCCTATATTCTTTAAACTTCAGTGATTGAACCCATACTTTTTCTCCAACATAGGCCTTCACTAACAAAGCACAAGACAGCATAGAAAAAGTGACCTCAGAGTGAATCTAAGAACCATATACTCTCTCAGTGCTGAAACTACAAGTCCCAATGTGCAATAGCACAACTTCTTCAAGATGGAATATTGGTTGCCTAGCACTTAAAAATCTTGGCAACAAAATATCTATACTCGTGGCTATGGGAGCAAACATTATCTTATTTGATATTGCTGCCCCCTCTGAACCATGTTTGACATAACTGGTACAGCAAAATTCAGAAGTCAGGAGGTTCAGAGCACCAAAAATCTACTAGAATCACACCAGAGGAGACAAAAAAGGGATGCAGCACTTTTTGACTGCATGCTGCAGTAGATACTGATTTATAAATCACACAGCAAATATCAGAAGGTGTAGTTTGGCATTATGTCCAACCATGCTCGAATAATCAGGTCAGTCTTATTTGTTGCTTTTCCAAACTCTTCTACAAATACTAGCTTCCTTGTTTTATTCTGATCCACACAGGCCCCACAACCATCTACGATTTGGCAGCTTCTACTGAGTTAGAAAGTGTCAACAGGAGAGGGGAGGGGTGATTAAAGGGAAGAGAGAGACTTTTCCAGCCCTCTGCTTGCTTGCCTGCCTTTTCAGCATTCTGCGTGAGCTCTGCTGGCAATACCTACAATTCCTTTCTTTCATTAGAACATCTGATTGTGCTAACAGGGGCTGCCCAGCACTTGATTAAAGATGTGTTCTTAACCAAGAACAGTGCAATTAAATGTGAGAGCTGTATAGATCCAAGACCTTAATCGGGGGCAGGAGAGTAAAGTAATGCAGATTTGGAACCTGATGCATGGAATCTGTTAAATCATACTGACAGTCACAGACCAGACCAGCTTGGAATCCAATATGCCTAATATGGTAAATTCAGCAACATTTCAATAACTATCCACTATCTTGATAGTAAATTCTTTTCATGACAGTGCAAGACTGTGACAGCTGGCCTTTGGGACACTTACCTTTTCCCTGAACTAGGACTAACACTCAGAAAATTTTGCAAAAGTGTAATTGAGTGATATTTTTTCATTAAAGAATTCTATTCAGGTCCTCCTTTCACGGCTTGTTTCTTACAAATTTAGTGATAGGAAATGCTAACTAAAAAATTGATCTTAAAGACACAATGCATGGTCCAAGATAGAAATTACTTCTAACGATCTCAGTGGATTTGGGATTTGTTACTATTCCTTCTGGACCCTATTGTCTCTCTGCTATGTCTGCAGAGTGACTAACATAACCTAAACAGAACAGCCAGCCAAAGAAAGCATTATTATAACCATTGTTTCGCACAAGCTGAGGCCCATAGAACTATGCAAATGTCTCACTCACTCCAGTAGAAATAAGCCAGCACTCGATCCCTATTTGAGAATCTCACCCAGTAGTTTGAGCAAGATCAGCTAAGGCAGGTCCTGTTAGATCAAAAAACTGACTACAGATTCACAGTCACAGTCCCATGATCCACCTTGATACTGTTTCTGTTCTTTGGATTAGGCCAGACAATTAATACGAACATGCAGTTGTTAGACCAGACGTATGCATACAAAGTTGCGCCTCTGGAGAGCATCCATTCATTTTGAAAAAAGACTCGTAAAGATTGTAAGTACAGATTTGTAGAATTATTTAGCCAATTGCTACGCAGTTTGAAGGGTAGAATAAGATTGACAGAGTCATCAAATTATTGGAGATTATGACCAAATCTATAAATAATTCTTTCCTTGCTGGTCTATGAAAGCAAATACAGATTGCACTCAACCAGTAAGTTACTCTCAGCGAACTGAGTTTAGGCAGAACAAATGATACCTTCTCAGTCTTCAATGAGATCTATTGTTAACACAATATGGTCCTAAACTACTTTATAGATTGATATTTCATGTTGGGGAGGAAGGAGAGAGAGATCTAAGAGTCTGAGGTCCCACATGGAGATCCAGGATGTAAAGCTCAGGCAACAGGTCTGCCTTCTTGTCTTCTCGGCATCCTAGCCAGAAACCTGCCACTGGCCCTTGGGTAGCCTGGCACAGATCACTAGGGACTGGTTTCTGACCTCACTTGGCTGTTCTGCCTTTGGCTATGGCAAACCAACCTGTTGCCAGACCTGTTGCAGTGCACACCCAGGAACACCCTATATGCTGTTTCAGGCCAGACTGATGCATTGTCAGATTTGACCAACTCTGCTTGGACAGTGGTGACAGAAAGTCTTCTGTGCCACAACAAGGATGTGTGAATGGCACAGTAACAACTTCGGACTGGAGCACTGTGTGGGCTGCAGGGAGCCATCACAGCAAGCACAATGGCTCTGGCTCAATACCAAAGCCCTCTCACCTGTTGCCTCCACCCACCTTTCCAGGATGAGGTGCTGGAATGAATCACAGAACTCCCTTGCCCACTTCAGTGCAAAATCAGCTAGGTTTTCTCTTCCTCAGCATTAAGTGGGTTGACATCAGAGTGTTTGGCTTGTAAACTGTGTGCAGGTTCCATTCTTTCCCTCCTCAAAGGGCAGTAGGAAAGAGCCTGACACATCTTACATTGATACAACTGTGTCTGCTCTGATCATCCACTTCACTTCCTTCCTCCCACTTACCTCCAAAAAGTCAAGAGTTCCCTGCTATTTCTTTTTCTGCTTCATTTTCCTGCACTTCAAAATTGGGATTGTCAATGTTTGCTCCACAGGACTGCAGAAAACACTACAAGATAAATATGTACCAGTGCAATGCTTTAACATCTCATATCTAGCATGTTCTCACACTATAAGCTGCTTGGGGGGAGAAGAGTGGTCTTCCCAACCCCCAAATTCGTTACTTAGCTGTATCACAGCCATTTATCCTACCTCCAAACAAAGTGTAGTGATCAGAAGTTCTTGTGTGATAGCATGAAAGAATTTTGCAGATCAAAGCCTGTCTGAAGAGACAGATATGGTGAATATCCACTCCTCTGGATCCAACTTAAAAATAAAAGCTGTGTGTGTAATGAAAACCAAATTGTCTGTATCTCTGCCAAAGAAATAAAAAAAAACTAAGAGTGGCATTTCCTTATTCCTGACCTGTGTCAGCTGGCCTTTCCTGTAATGTGGAAAGTCAGTGGTGGGTAATATCTTTGTCATGAAAACCAGTTCTAGCCAACAGTGAGTGGGTGTGTACACAGTGTTTCAGGAAGAGGAATGTGGCTGTTGGGTTTTTACTGCGTTTAGGACAAGAAACATTTTAAGTTTCACCTTTCAACAACCCTAAATTTGCTATGGGTGTCAAGACCCTTCTCCTGACTTTCTAGTAGCAGCAAGGAGTTTTGGAGCAAAGATGATAACTAATGACATCAGTATTCAGTTATGGCACAAGAGCTGATTTCAATTCAGCTCTGCCAGTTGTTGCTCTTTCAGGAAAGTCAGGAATCCAGCTATGAACACAGAGAAGTTCATCTAATGCTCCTCTGTACAAGAGGAAGTGACCACTTCTTTTCCATATCCATCTATGGCAATAATTAATTGATGCTGAAGCCTGTGAAGCAAAGCTGGTATCTGCTTCCTTGTTTTAGTAGAGATGTCCCAGGTGTGGCTGGAGCTTGGACATTTTTCTGTGTTCTTTTTTTTTTTTTTCTTTTCTTGTTGTTGTTGTTTTGTTTTGTTTTGTTTTCTTGGTGTTTTTATTCTGGTTTCCCCTGTGGGTTCATGACTTTTACACAGCTGGTCTTACAGGTTAGTGATCATCAGTGTGAAAAATGAGCAGGAAATTTTGAGCTGCATGAAGTGCTGTGAGCTTCATTACACTCTTTGCTCACTGATAATTCTTACACATGCATGTAAAATGTGAAGTTTCCCTCTGCAGCCATTTCAATGTAAAACTCTGTGGCTGGTATCAGGTCTGGCAGATTAATCTGAGGTTTGCTTTGGGATTTTAGGGAGGTTCAAGTAGCAATTAAATGAAACAAAAAGTCTGAATTTGAAAGCTCAGTTCCTCTCTGACTTTTGATATATTCCTATCCGTCACAGTTTACATTTGACCACTGCACGCCAAGTGAATGAACTGCATCCAATCTTCCTGAACTGGGAAAATCCTCACTATTGATCATATGTCCTTTTCTACAGCCTGTCTTTCTCCAAATCACAGGACAATGTAGATAGGGAAAAATATGAATATACTGACACTGGTCCTCTAAAGACAGATGCAAACCTATAATGCTTGAACAAAGTAGCACGAGAAAGGATTAGAACTGATTTAGCTGAAAGGAATGATAAATGACTTGTTCAACTTCCTACCCTGAAATGTCTCAACACTTCCTTTCATTGGGATTTTGGTTGGGATCTCAAGTCCAGGATAACGCCCCTGTTTGCTACATTTTAGCCATGTACAGGCCCCACTGACCATAACCATGTACAGGCCCCACTCTTCTTTCCATACAGTGCAAAAACAAAAAGGAAGCATTACAAAAATGGATCAGTCTATACACCCATGTGATGTGTATATATCTATGTGTGTATAGACATAAAAGGAAAGCAGGCACTCTGACTTAGTGAGCTTTGATTTTCTCAAAGATTTCTCAAATGATGACAGAGATGAGGCTCTAGCACTACATGAGCCTGGTTCTCCCAGACATATCTAAATGTATACATCCTATGAGACAGCAGCCTCGGCCAAAAACACACATGCGCTGGCACTAAATGGCATTCTAGAAAAAACAGAGTATCTAACACATAACTCACAGGAGGCTGTGCAAGCAGCATAATGCTACTTACATCACCAGATCACTGTTATCTTCATTTCTGAATGTTGCAAATTACTTTCCTCATCCACTTTCCACTCACTACAGCAGAAACAAGTTGGTTTATTTCCCAGAGCCAAGCTTAAAGAGACAGTTCACTTCTAAAAACATTGGTGGGCTGACTGCAGATCACTCCGGCTGAAGATTTTTAAACAGTCTGAAATTCATCTTGGCCCTTTGTACATCTAGTTCAGCTTTTGGCCAACTTCCAATAGTAAATGAAGAGTTCTTCACTTTCTGTCCCAACTGCCGTGAAATTCTGCTGTAAAATGAATTAAAATTGCAGAAACACATCCAAGAGGTGGTTGAAAGGGAGACAGACTCCTCCACAGAAAAGGAAAAAGCTTTTTCCACACTACAGTAGGAAAAAAGACCCACAAAACTGTTCAGCCCCAAACTGGTTGATGCAGTGCTTGTTGCAGAAAGACCACAAAAGGCATCTTTCTCTGGTTCCTCACATCTGGTCTGTAGAAATATTGTGTGTTTTGCAGGTCTGGAGGCCTGCAGAAGAGAATCTGGAAAATGAAAAGAAGCTTCCACACAGCTATTTTTACCAGGCCTATTTCTCTTCTCCTTAGGTGGCTGAATGGTCATCTTCTGATGGAAGGAGAGGGAAGGAAGGAGTAAAACTATAGAGAGGAGAAATGGAAGATCTTTGCATGGAAAATTCTGTTTCATCTTAAGTTGTCAAAGCCTTGTCCATGTACAGGGACACCAGTACCAACCATTTTGAAGTGCCTAAGCTAGAGAATTTTTCGTATTGTCTCTATTTTCACTTCCTCTTTTTT
>VZRZ01007143.1:606728-621001 GCA_013398175.1 Climacteris rufus | reverse complement strand
CTCTTTTTTTTTTTTTTTTTTTTCCCTTCAGTACAAGAGGCAAAATCAGGAACAGAGCTGTAAGGTAGGCTTATAATATTTTGAAGGAAAAGATGACATGCATAAGCACATTTCTTTCATTAAGATTTGATTGCATTGACTTACATGAAACTGGGTTTTCACAAACTGCTGGATCCCATTAAGTCACATGCTATTTTTAATGCAAAATTTTCAGTGCCATTCTTTGGCAGGAGTCTGTTTATATACAATATTAGACATAATTTTTCTGTATGTACTGTGTCTGACTGTGCTGCTCACATATACACTAAATAGCAAAAACAGCTGCACTGGACACTGTGGGACTACCTGGAGAAAAAGTTGCTAAGAGGTGTGTGTGTGTGTGTGTGTGTGTGTGTGTGTATGTACACAGAGATGTTATAGTGTGTGAGACAGTTTGTGAACTAGCTTGTTCAAATTACATCTTACCTTTTTTTGGTAGCCAGACACTTCTCTGAGCAGATATTTTGGCTTCAGAAGAACTCCCATGAGACTGCTTACCAGCAACAGCTTGGGTAGCTCAACCATCTTCAGGTGAATTTGGAAAAAAAATTCCAAACTCCCCAAACAATCAGAATATCTTTGTGGAAACTAGAAAGATCCTGCAAAGAAACAACCAGGCCCTATGTACACACATATCTGTCTGTGGGGTGCTTCCAAAAACAGTATCTTAAGCATCTCTACATCATATATGATACCAGAGCAGCTGACCTGCTGCAGATACCTCGTGATACAGAAGTAAAACTTGGTATGGTTTCCTATGCCACCATGCCAGCTGGCAGTGTCATGTTTGCAGAGTTCACATATGAGTGCAATTTTCTTTAATGACAGTCCTTTCCTACTGTGAATAAGATTTAGAAATTATTCTAACTGCAGTAAACTACTTAAGGGAATTCTGAGAGGCACTGGAAAAACACTATGCAGGCACATCTGCCACAGGCAGTAGCATCCCTCCAGGTGGTGAGGCAATCAAAATCAGGCTCCTCAGCATTACAATCACCGTGACACAGTAGCAGGTTAGTAGAAATCTATGCATCCATTGAGACCTAACATTACAGAACCCCTGGCTTTAATGAGTTGACTAGCCAAGGGATTTCACTCACCCAGTAATATCAGCCAGCATACCTTGCTTACTTATACTAAACCTTAGATATATCTGTGCAGTGCCTGCTCTCTTCCCCCCATTCATTTTGGGATTGCATCTACCCCATAACAAAGGGAAACACTATCTCATGCAATAGATCAGTATATTTTGGGCTCACACAATCTGATTTAAAAGTGTAGAATGGACTCTTCTATAGTGTCATTTTTGATTGAATCTTGGCCATACACACACACAAACATGTGCCACCAGGAGAAATCAAGCCCCAGACCCTTAAGCAAAAACATTGCTGACTGCAGGTGCTAGAGAAAAGGCATTAACCACACTTTCACTTTGACCATGTTGAAGGTTCAATCTCTCTTATCCCATGGCAAGTCTAATACAATTCTTTTTAGGGTAACATAGTTAGCAAGGCACCCTTAGATATGAGCTGCCACAGCCACACAGCAACTGGATCAAGTGGACACATCAGAAACACATCTGCTGATGCAAGCGCTTTGCAAACAGAAAAGGTCTGAGGGAGAGAGGTAGAACCAAACTGCAAAAGCAGACAAACTGTCATTTCAAAAAGCAAAAGCACAAGTTTTGTAACATGTATGCCATTAGGAGTTGAAGAAGAAAGTGTGTTTTCAGTGATGCAAAATAATAGATCAAGATCTAATATATTCGTGAATGGCAATAGTAATATCAGAGCTTTTTAGAACAGCCTGTCCAAAAAGTATTTTGGCTGCAGTACAGAGAGAAAGTCCTATGGTATGGCATATACATACAGACCAAAGGCAATAAACCACATAAAAGCAAACACTAGGAATCAGAGGGGTGCAAAGGCCAGAGGCAACAAGGGGCTTTGATTTAGTGCATTTTGAGCATGTCCCAGTTTAAAGAGCATGTACACAACCATTACAAATTAGTCCAGTAGAGAATATCAGCAGTATAACGGCTAGAGTTGTATTTTACAGATCTCAAAGCCAAAGAAATTCTTTGCATAGCAGCACTGTGAGAATTGCATAAGTTCTTGGGCCTGCCTTCTAGATTGCTGTAGATCTTTGCTAAAATGCAGTTGAAGCCATTTGGATACAAAATCCCTACTTAAAACCCCAATTTTTAAAACAGACAACTGGAGAAATAAATTGGTGTTCTGAATGCTCTGGAAAATTATATTACACTGATTGCCAATTCATTCCTTTATATAACAGCCAACTCCCTTACAGTGTGTGTAATAGTGAAGGACAATTGTGCTGTTGATAGAGAACAAAGTTCGTTCCTTCAGCAACATTTTAAAGATACGTAAGTCTATCACTTACATTGTAAAGACAAAACACTTAATGGAAATGTACTCTGAGTTTGAGGAATGATACCCAGAGGTATCATTTTGGTTTTAAATGAAACCAAAGAGGTTTTAAAGTGAATTTTTTTTCCTCTACTCCTTCTGCCTCCAGCAGAGGCTCTGAGTCAGGCCAGTTTTCTAGCCTCCAGGTGGCCTGCTCTGTTGCATATCCAGGTAAGATCTAAGTGACTCTTCTCTATATGCTTCTACCTTGCCACACTCTTCCCTAAAAGGGTCTGAGAAGATTATGGCTCCATCTTCCAGCATGAAGGAGAATGATACTTTCTGTCAACTAAGTACCAGCCAGCTGATTCCTAGTGGCATCCTCATTTCAATGGACAGCTGACTCTGCGTCTGCAGGGAGTTACTAAGACCCACAAACACGCAATAGAGAATCTCAGACTCATTTAAAGTGCACGTAAGAAGAACGTATATCTCCATTAAGACTTCAGACAGCATATGGAGGAGAAAAATGATTAAAACATAGTGTAAAAACAGGCTTAGAAAATTCACCATTTCCATAGGTGACATAGGATTAATAGGAAGGTCAAGGTATATTTAGATCACTTGTGTTTCTTGCACAAATGTGTGTATATGTGTATGTGTATATGTATATTCCTTGTCAGAAATAACACAGGGGAACCTGAAAGCCCAACAGAGCTTTTTTTGCCTACAGCAAGTGAATAAAGTCATTACTATGGTTCAGTAACCACAGTTATGGGAACTAGAAAAATCACCACAGTCCACTGGCCCTGTTACAAGTGCAGTTGAAGAGAATATTTAAACAGTGACAGTGGCAATTTTCTAAAGTTAGTGTTTCCAACTAGCCACCTGCAGACCAAAATGACCAGTTTTGATAATTTTAGGCATCAGAACCAATGTCTGTAATTAGATGGACACAGAAAATCTTGACAAAATTGACTCATCCTTGACCTATTAGTTTATTTCAAAAACCTTCTGTTCATTTAACTTACATACATCAGGGAATGTTGTTGGTATTTGATCCTTTCTCTGTTATTCAACAATGTGGTCTATGACAAAGGCAACCAAAGAAACTGAAGGGAACTAAAGAAACACCTTCACTGACTAACCAAGGAAAATGCTTTTGTAGTTACATACTTCAAACAAAAGTGCACCACAATTTTTCAGAACAAAAATGCTTAACTTTACCATAAAGGTAATTTTAAAAAGTGTTTTTGCAGTCAATAGTGACTGAAGTTAAGAACCATATTTTTTACAATTCTCTTATATTACCCTTCCCTCAACCATAGGGATTTAAAGCTGGTCCACTACTCAGGCATTTAAAAGGTCAATTTGCAAGGCATTTTGGTTTGCTAATTTCCATAGTTAGATAGAATATTAAGCCATGTTCCAAATTTACCACGTATCGTGTAATTTTTCTAGTTCTGAGGAAGCAAATGGAGTGCAATCTATAAATTAGGGCAAACAGGCAAATTTATAGAACTCTTGATTTTTCACTTGAGCACACGGATTTTTGTCTGTATCCAAACTGTATAAATTTTCTTCAAGATTTTCTATCCTTGTATCTTTTCCAGCAATAACTTTGCAATAATGTCTGAGTAAGTTTTGATGAATTGTTGATTCACTCGAAGTCTTCACATATTGTGGGATAGGCCTAGAAAAGATTAGAATTAGATTTGCTTAGATAAAGCAAATTACTCTGAGTGTGTTTTTTGCCAAGCAGACAGCCACAAGGGCGTGACAAATTGGGATTTATGGATCTAATGCCTGGTCACTCCAATACTGGCAAATCTGAACTGTTACCAATACTACCATACAGGCTATATTGCTCAGATCATATGGCCTCCTGTTTTCTCTCTCTTCAAAATCAAAGTTGTGCAGAGGAAAGAAGAATAAGGTCCTAAATGGAAGGAAAAAGGCATGAATTCTCAACATGACTGGAGTAGAACAACAGACCACTACCAAATTAAGCACAATTAATTTTCCCTATATTGCCACATATACAGTTCACTAGGACAAAAGCCTACACTCTCTCTGAAATCCTTTTTACATTCACATAAGGAGATGTGCACATTAATGGATCCTGGGATGACTTTTGAAATTCCTTTGAACACCTTATGTTTCTCCAGAAGAAGAAGAAAAGTTGCCAGACAAGATCAGGCTGATGTTGAAGAAGTGCCTCTTTACTCCTTTTGACCTAGACATGCTGTTTAAAGGTAACATCATTATCATCATTGCTGCACTGTACATCCAGCAACAGCCTAACAAAGGGTGCAAAAATTCCAGGATGAACAATGCTGTCTTTCTGGAAGTTCAGAGCCTGGGTAGCATCCATACTTCTTTCACGCTGTGGGCAGGAACAAGCCAGGCTCTGTGCATATCATTCAGATGGCAAATAATACCAAGTCAAGTGACGGCAAAAACAGAGTTGCAATGCCATGAGTCAGGATTTCGGGCACCATTGTGATCATACCTCGATGCAGTATTTCCATACTAGATGCAGCTTGTTGCCAGAGTGCAAGTAAACTTCATAACTGACTGCCACGAGTCAGTCCAGGAGCAGGGAATTAGCAAGATGCTCAGGCACTCTAGTCTAGGAGAAGAGTAAAAAAGGAGTGTGGCTGCAGCACTGGGAACAATGGCGCTTGTTCTCCTGCCTTGAGTGAAAGTAAACAAGTCCATTGTTATCTGACTTTGCCAAACCTCAAAGTGCTAGGAGGAAAAATAAGTTTTACAGAGTTGAATACATACAACCCTTTTCTTCCCTTCGTAAATTGTGTGTTACAGTAGTTGAAACTACTGAAGTCTTTACAGTATGCTATATATATAATGGCACATTTAAGCTTTTTAAAGGGTTTGGAACATTTCAGAAATGTCTCCGGTGCTGAAAAAGGCTAATGTATTACAAATCATATAATATATCAATTCAGAAAAAATATGTTTGGGTATTTTTACCTAGCATAAGGGTTAGGAAACTGAACAAGGATGCCATGAAGCATGACTGACAAATCAGTCAAACTACTCTGCTTCAGATACATATTGTGCAAGGCATTATCACTGCGATCAGTCACAAAAAATGCATATTTAGGTTTCTTTACATTAAATACTACACCTGTGAACCTATGTAAAAGATATACAAAATATAAATGTCATCAGGACTGTATATTTCAAACTTTTTAAAATAAACACAAAGTATATATATATATGTAGGCATATAGGTTGTAATTTCAATGTCAACACTAGCACAGTTTGTCTCGTCTAAATACAGGCCTGTATACTTCCTAGTCCAACACATGCACCTACAAACACATGATCATGCATACAGCTTTACGTTCTGCTGTTTGCAGAAGAGTCAGAATATACAGCACTATACATTGTTTCAACTCAAAATTGATTGGCAAATTAAGAAAGATGCCATTCAAAAGAAATTCCTTGTGAACTATTAAAAAAAAAAAAAGACCCAGTGAAAACCAGGGATATATCTATTTCATCTCAATAAAAACACTGAAGACCATGGTGATGATGACCTAAGATTCAGAACGCTTTGTCTGGCATGTGGTGGGGGTCACTCTTGGACAAAATACAACAGTGTAGGACTGGTTGCTACGACACATACCAAACACACTTCTAGTGAGGCATAGAGCTTTCACAACACCATCCAACCCAGCTCTGGGTTCAGACTACTGAGGTCTCTGACCGAAAGGAGGCAGAGCAGTTGTACACCGTTCTTCTCACAGCAGGCGGTGCTGATGGGGATCTGGATGCCCATCTGGAAGGTAGGCGTCGATTCGCCGGCCGAGCGGGACGGGAGAAACCCTTCTCACTTGAACATTTAGCTGGCACACATATCTAGAACACAAAGGCAATTCCTCGCTTTAACAAGTTACAGCTTTTGTGGAAGGCAGCGGGAATGCAGGAAGACATTTGCAGTGACCTCAGAACAGGTGGTTGGAAGCTATTAAAAGGAGCATAGCAATGCACAGAATGCAAAAGAACAGCTATTTCTATGTACAGGGATTGTCACATCAGTTGTGGTTTAAAAATATGAAGACAAGTGTCAGACAAGGAAAGGTGTAAAATGTTAGTGCAAGATAAAACTGACATTCACCTCTTATCTCTTAATTTTTGGAAGTTTTTTTGTCAATGAACACTGTAAACTATTCTAAGTGTAGAACTTAGAATACCATCTTGTATTACTGGAGTATAATCTACATACTTTTCAGGTATTTTTTTATGGATCCTGTTTCAGCAGTCACATACTGCTAAGAACTCTGTTGGTGCAGTGTACACTTGGTAACTAATTCAGAATGGTTTTGTATTAATATGGTGTCATATCTACCTGCAAAGCCATAGATACACAGGAAACCCAAAAGATTTTGATCATAGTACAGTGATGTAAATCAGAAGTAATGAAAAAAAACCCAAATGCCTCATGCCACATGTAGTTCTTTACATCTCTGTGACATGAATGCTGCTGGACCTAAAATGGTAACTCCTAATCAGGCAGTATTCTACACTTAGTTTGCACAGAGAGAAATGACAATATAAAGTGTGAGCCTATGAAGAAACAAAATCCACTTGGCTTAGTAAAGTTATTCTGGGCTTATATCAATATAAACTCAGTCATTTATCTCGTCAAGTCATTTTTTTCCTCCATATTAATGGATGAAAATTTGTTTTTCTGACAGAAGTTTAGTGGATGAAAAAGAAATCAGAAGCTTCATGGCTTTTTTATTTCTGTGCTGAAGTAAAGATGTGTCTGTCAAGCAAGATATTGCATCACTGCAAGGCTGTCAGAAAGACTTGCAGAAGAAAATCTGTATGGTCAGATTCTCAGCTGCTTAAATCCGCATAGCTTCACTGAAGTCTGTGAATTTTTGACAGTTTGAAGCATACCAGCTGATGGTCTGAACTCAGTTAAGTTTCTCAGCTCGAAACACAACTGCCTCATCTTTTTTGAGATTCTAAGGGGCATATTTCTTTGCATTCTTTCTGGACTTCTACAGAACCTGCAACTTACAGTGTATTTCCCAAAACATCTGTTTCTCTTTTCACTAAGGAGGAATGTTGGCAAAGGCAGTATTTCTAAACTTCTGAAAATAAAATTCAGCCAAATATAAATTAATTAGTCATGGCACGTTCTTCTGTTTCTGTGAGCTTATGCTTGAACATATAGGAGAAGCTGGAACTGAGACACGAATAAGAGGAGGTCAGTTTATTACTGGAAACTTTATGGAGTCACAATACCCCTTTGTCATAGGCAGTTCCAAGGAAAACCTGAACCAAGCAGCACCCAGGATACTGAAGAATGCTATCTACGACCTCTAGAATTTTGGCCATGACCAAACGTGCTTAAGCCCTTTGGGAATGCTTATGAAATAACACATCAGCTAAAGGAAGGAGACAGGGTATTAAAACCTGATTGAGGTTCTCACTGGTTCAATCTGAGCATAACTGCATTGCAGTTAAAATCTAGCTTGACAGAGCAGCAGCAGGGATCAGAATCTGGCACATGTCTTCACTGCTCATTCTTACTTACATGCTTCTGCCCTCCCACAGCTCTGTATCTTCAGAGGAAATGCTCCTGATCAATCCAGATCCTTGCCTGAGGTGTCTGTTTTTACATAATTATTTACAATATAATGTAAGTCTGCCTCATTTTAGAGTCTGAGGCTTGGTATGAAACTGAATTGTTTTGTTTTGGCCATTCTTACAAACCTTACCTCTGGTAACTTCTGTCTCTCTTTTCCTTGCTTGAGCTGCTGCCCAATATGCCTGGCTGAATTCCTTGGAACGTCTTGCTTTTCTTGCTCAATCTGGAGCATTTCTAAATACTGACTCAGTGTCTCGCAACCCCCATTGGTGAATTCAGAATTTGCCTGTGTCCACTTATCTTTGCAGCATTTGGCGCTACACGGAGAAGTCGCTGTTGATTTTTCATAGGTTTTCAGAAGCTTCTCAACAACACCATAGTTCGACCTCGAGTCGGCTGACCGCGGGCGACCGGATAAATTACTTGGTCTCCAGTCATGCTCATGGAGCATGTGCCTGTAACCACCACTGTTTGGAAGTCCGTTCATGTGTTTCTGTTGCCCTGTTGTTCTGATGGCTTTGCTGGGATTGTTAGTTTCTTGCTCCTTTGCTGCAGAGAGTTTGGGATTTGAAATACAAGATGCATTTACAGTTTCCGTCCTGCTAGTAGCAGAGTCACATGGTGTGACACAGGGTTTGTGATCTTCTGATGCTGATTGAGGCACCTGATTTTGTTGTAGAGCATTGTTACATTTATCTGTGTGAAATATAGTCCGATTAAACTCGTCAATCTTTGCTGCTAACATTTCGTTTCTTTGGGTCTTTCCCAAAGCATACCTGGTGTCTTCCAAAAGATCATTGTGCAAGGTAGCAGGGGCATAAAAGTCATTACTGTAAAAAGGGCTGCTGTGAGATTTGGTATTTTGTTTCTGGTGCATCTTGTTGCTTTGGGCCATATTTCCATCTGAACAACTCTTCTGGGCTGACAGTGGGGAAGGCTGGTTTTTATTGTCTTTTCCAAGTTTGCCCATATCATATGCCCATGTGTTGTGGCAGAAACTTGCTGGAATATTGCACTCATTTTTGGTTACAGGTATTGCAGCAGTTACTATCATAGGAACTCTCACAGCCTGCCCTTCACTTGCACAGGCTGCTGCTGATTCACTCTTGTTTACAGGTGAAGGATTTCTCAGTTTCCCTCCATTCCAACAGTCCTGAGCCTTGCAATTGCTTTTAATGCCTGGATCTCCTATTGGTGCTTCGGAAAGCTGTACAACTGCAGAAAGTGAGTTTGTTAGGTGTCGGGAAGTGCTCCGTGGAGGAACTGGTGGAGCTGCTTTCTTTTGCCAGGGTCTGAAGTCAGTTCCTCGGGCACCAGTATGACCATCATAAGACATGTCCTTCAAAGCCTTATTGGAGGTCATCAGATTTTTCCTATTATTATGTTCCTCTGTTTCAAAAGCAACTGAAGTCTGTGAGTCATTGCTGGACACATGGTTCATCTCAGGCAGAATAACTGTGTTTTGGGTTTCCTCAAATTCCCCCAAGAAAGGAAGTGACTTCATTCTGGAAATAACAGGAGAGGTGTTTTAGAGATGAGCAATAAGGATCCCCCCAGGGGACCTCAGCATGGATTAATTCTCCCCATGAGCAGGTGTTTTAACACAGGCTGCTTAAAAAAGGTTTGGGAGCAGTTTTGCTGCACCTGATACAGCATGATTGAAACATACATGAAGAATTTGAAGAAAGATCAACAAAAATAATTTGTGTTCCATCTGCCACTAAAATTATTTTTCTGAGTTTTTTAGATGATTGTTTGTTTTCTTACCTATCCTAAAGTAAGGTCAGCAGAATCTTGTTCTAATGACTCCTATGGGTCTACCTGACTGTGAACTGAATGAAGAAAGCTTTAGGACATAGTGTATCCCTTGTGTAGGTTTCCTAACCTTACACATGAGAGCAAAAATGAATCTTTTGAGAGATGTTAAAAAAGCACCTTTAGAAACTATGCATCAGCTACGATTCTATTTGCTTTAATGCTACTAACAGGAGCTCAGCTACAATAATGAATTAGTGACAGACAGCCAACTGATGGCAAGAGAGTATAAGAAAACCCTCTGCTCTTTGGGAGCATCCGAGAAGAACTTGCCATGATGCAGACTTCCATGGGGTCTCAGTATAGCTGAGACAGCCTTTCTCACTCTCTTTATGTGCACCCCATCACACCACAGGCTCAGTCTTACATGAGAATTTCTGCACTGGTGTTTAGCTTGCTAAAGAAGACCATGAACATTGAATTTTTAACAGATGATGGAATGTTCATTTGCCATACTTTTCAGGGTCTGACTTACCATCTTTCCATTAGTACAAATGTATGGTAGTTCTTCCTTCTCTTGCCTTCTTTGTACTCTTGGATCATCAGTTCCTGACACATCCCTCATGCTTAAGGCTAGATATGGGCTTTAAGTAAGAAACTTCCCAGCCTGACAAACCCACACAGTATTGTATGAAACTGCATGGAAATGGTGCCAGGGCAGACTGAAATATCTGTTCACTTTCCCAATCCTCTGTAAAGTATTTAGAAACAAATACAATTTAATCTCATTTAAATACTAATTTGAATTTGTAAGTTCTGTAGATATACTCCATTTTGCTAGTAAAACGTGCTTTTGTATCATATTTCAGCATAGTTCATTTGAACACTTTATGCTGAGCACTGGAACACTAGGAGGGTAGTAACTGCTCAACTACTAATAAATCCAACAGCAAACCTGCCTTCAAAGTGAGCAGCATAAGGAGCATTAATCATTTTCTTCCTCTAATACAAAAAGTGCAAATATATTTTTACCTTCTATGATTGGACTTCTTTCGAATTTCCTCTTGATAGCTGCACAATTCTTCACTAACTCTGGCAAGTTCTTTAAGAGCCTTTATAAATATAAAAACAGTCCTTTAATAGAAACCTTTAAAATGGTATCTCCAGAACTATTTTGAAACTTGTGGTCATTTGTATTTAAGACTCACAGAAGAGGAAAATAGTACAGGAAAAGATATAAAAATGGCCTCATGTTATGAGTAGATGTAAAGAGCATGCTGTTAACACATTTAAACAGTCAGAAGACACTCTCAATAGCAAATCTAGGAGGAAGTAGAGACAGTGACTTGTAGAAAGCTAAAATTAGGGAGATCAGTTCTTTTGCTTAATTTGGCAGGCCCAAGTCCTCAGCATATTTCTTCCCCTTATAACTGAAACATGCCTATACTTTACTTACTACATTCAGATCACCAATATAATTCTTGGTATTTTTCTTGGAAGTTTGAATGCCGAGGCTGTCTTCAGGTTCCTCATGGTTCTCAAAGGCCAGATGGTCCATTAACAGAGTATTGTTTCTGCTCTTGGCTCTGTTTTCCTTCCATTCGTGTCCTGTTTTACCGAGCAAACTCCCTTTCTCCATTCTGTCATTTGCCACATTGTGTTGACAGTTCAGCTCCACTGTGTCACCCTCTTGCAAAGTAGGGGGATGCACGGACAGCTGCAGCACCTTGCTCTGAATGGCCTTGTTATCATGGATGTTCATTTTGCTCTCCCTTCTAAGTTTTACCTCCTGGTAAAGCTGAATAGACAACAGAACCTTCTATTAAATCATGGCATTGTAATGAACTTTATGGTAAAAAAGATATATTTATCTTCTGTTTTGAACAATGCTTCAGTCAGTAGCACCGATTAGAAAGATTCTCTATGTGTGATAGTAGAAAAGTACCGAGTTGACTGTGTCGTAATTCACACACCATTATTGTCGCAGGATAAGGAAAGGGCTGTTACCACTCACAAACTCTCTGCCATGGTTTTAATGTATGGCTGCCACCCATGGTTGGGATTGGAAATATCTCATGAGAACACTGGCCCTGCCTTGAGCCAAAAGGTGCATTGTGGTCTCCCAAGTAATATCAGCACACTATGTGGTGGACACATCCCTGATCTGATGGATAGGGAATGTGCGGAAATGTGAGGGTCCTGGCTATGTTACAATCTATTGAAGTATATTACTTGGAGGAGGAGAAGTGAATTCTCACAATTACAGCGCCATCTGCACTAGAGCAGACTCTTTTGGTTCTCAGGCAACTGCAATTCTTCCCTATGAATGCAGTGACAAATCAGCACAGCAGAATGGTATTCTTTGGCAATGTGCTGTCACCCTCTTCTTTCATGCTATCTGCTGAGATCCAGTGGCTTCATTAGTAAATGAAAAGGTGTTCTTCTGATCACCCAGCACATTCAAACTAGGAACTGTAGTAAATTATAAATTAGAAAAAATAGCAACATCATAAAAATCTCTTCTGCTTACAATATAATTTCCAGTGCCAAGAATACCACAGCTCTTTATAAACATTCATTCTTAACTTGCTCTCACGAAGAAAGCACACAGGCACCTCTGAACAGCCATCTGCCTGCCCTCTCACAGTGCACAAGGCCATCCCAGCAGCTTTTGGAAGGACAGTGGAAAAGAATAACAACATGAAGAACATGTGGCTGTTTCATGGGTAGCGCTGTGGATTAGAAGTATTCTCACGTTCAGGGACTTAACACTTGACCTCATCCTGGGTTTTCAGATTTCACTCCCAAAGCCCAGCTGCTCATGGAAGCTGAGGGCTGAACTTTGCCATTTCCAAGAAATAAGAGCCTCATACAGATTCAGCATAGCAGTAAGAAGGAAGGATACCACCCCATAACCATAATATAATCTCCTAAACCCCATGAGGTTTAAACTTCCTGGAGGTATCCAGGAATTAAGTTAGGTTTGGTAGGCTACAGAAAACTACCAAATTAAAATACCAGCTGATATGGGAGCACAAGTTTTATTGAGGAAATCTTTCTACAGATGATGGAATTTAAAAGGTCTCTATCTCTCCTTTTCTCCAGCCCTGTGGCTTTTTGTGAAGACATGTCAGGCATCTGAAATCAACAGAAAGCAGGTATGGACACAGCTTAAGAGGGGACCTTAAGATACCAATAACCTTGGGGTATCATCTGGAATTTTGTTTGGTCCTGCATTAGCCAGCTATTGGCTTCATTCTCTTCTCCTCAGCCCCATTCCATTCTTTATCTCTTTTTATGTCTCTGTCACACTTTCCTAATCTATATGCTAATAAAGAATATGATGAAAACAGTCTGACATTGTCAGAACTGCTAATAGTCAGAATACCATTTCATTACCATCATTCCAAACCAGCTTTTATACCTAAGAAAATGAAATTCAACTACATACACAGATCACATTTCTAACTTTTGAAGCATTCTCAGCTTGGCAGTGAAATTAGGTGAGACTGCACAGAAAAGTCCTAACACAAAAGACAAAATGTGGCAAAGACCATCACACCAAAGTCTGCAAGGACTGTGGGTTAAATAAAAGAGAGATGACAGCATGGAGTTATTCTGCAGGCTGCTTTAATGGGCAGCGTATGGATGCAATTCCTTTGGCTCTGACCATTTTCCTTCTCATACTTTCATGTGAGCAATTTCTGCCATACATTCCTGTGTTGCTCAGCCACAGGACAGTGTTGGCAGAGAGCAAGCAAAACTACTCCATGGGTATATTAGACAAAAAATCTGGAAAGATCAGTAATGAAAAAACTTGCCTCTATATGCTGCCAAGCAGACTCAGTTAATGCATTAGAGTGTCAGAGGGTTCTGCTGCAGGGACAATTTGGGAATAAAAGAATAATAAATAATCGCCACAACTATTTCTGGAAGGAGTTGCATTGCAAATGGAAAGGAGTGAGCATTTGCTAGTATGTGTAAACACAAGTGGTGTCAGAACTTTCATTCTATTTACTGTACCTGTTTTCTATCCTAAAAGCCATCCATAAATGGAACAGGTTCCAACCAGAATGATTCTGTATCATGTAGCATTTAATACATATATTATTTTTAACATTACCATTTGCCCCAGCAGAGCTGTGCCATCTAATTCCTTTTTGCTAGACAAATATCATATCTAAATTTTTTTGTTTCTAAATATGTATTTTTCTAAACCCCATATTGTTCAATATGTACTTGAAAAGTATGTACAATATAGGCAGCGTGGCTCATGCCCAGTAGAACTGGCAGCAGTATGTACAGCAAATAATCTCACAAATCCACATTTCACCTCCTACTCTGTATTCATGAGTATTAAATGAGCAATTGAAAATACTGCTTAATCCCAGGCTTTTCATCCTACCATCAGGTATTAGAAACTTCCAGTGACACATAGGAAATAGGGTGACATTCAAAAAAAAAAAAAAAAAAAAAAA
>VZRZ01007143.1:567395-606708 GCA_013398175.1 Climacteris rufus | reverse complement strand
AAAAAAAAAAAAAAAATTGAAGTCACTCCATGTCACTTCACCCCAAATGAAAATGGTAGTGTTCACATTGCTTAAAAGTACCTCTTCTATTTTCTTCTGCATGACCTTCCATTGACATTCCCATTCTTTCCTTTCATTGTCAAATCTCTCCAGCAATTCCATCTTTTCTTTATTCCAGTTCCTCTCAGTATTCTCCAGTTGTTGACGCAGGTCCATGACTACAGGCTGTGCAACAGCAAAGATAGCTCTGCTTTTTTCTTTCTTCCCTGAATGTTTCCTGGAAATTTATGAGAATAAGTCTTACTTGTGTTTTATTCTTATTATTCTATTTACTATTATTGTATTTCAGAGAACAAAAACAACCACACAAATTTCCAAAATTAATAACTGAAATGTGCTTGCAGAAGGCAGTATTATACAATTTCTTGATGTTGATCTGGAGTGTGACTGAAATATGGATGAAATGAGCCTTGTAAGACATAAATCCAAAGGCAGAGTGGTCCAGTCTGGAAAGGGGAGGTGGAACATGCATTCAGTATCACCGAATTCATTGACATCTTACACAACATGATGCACCATGGCCACTTTGCATCTTTGCCATTACTTTCCACTATAAATGTGTTTTCAATGAATTTGAGTCTGCATGATATTGAATGTCACTTGGGATCCTGCAATATCTGCCCTTGAGGGTGAAAGCTATTTTTATGTTTGTTCAAAAGACAACTGCAAATATAAAAGTATCATGTTTGCTCACACACTCCTTGCACGCATGCAAGGGGCACGACAAAGACTGTTACATTCTTTTGGCAATTGAAGGCTGTAAACTTGATATATACAGGAAATTCTCATGTATATATGAATGCTTTGGAATATGTGAAGGAAAACACAACAGGGAAATTAATAACAGGTACAAACACATATACAGTAGAAAGCATGTGTGTATATATATATATATATATTTATACATATAAAGGGTCACATAATAGGGTCACATAAAGTCACTAAAGAAGGTTCAAGGATTTTGGATTTACAAATCTAAATCTCTAAGTGTTAGTTTCAGGACCAGCATAGGGAAAATCAGAAAATATTCTCTAACAACACTAACTCAAATCTACTTCAAAACCTTTCTCAGAATATTTGGCTAATTTGTGTTTCAGTTTCTTCTTCCCCTTCAGAAGTCTTTAGCATCTTAGTGTCTGTGAATGAAAAAGTCATTAATTGAACCAGTAAATATGCACATTTTAAGGGAAATATTTTGGATCTGCTTATTTGACTTTGGAGCAAAGGAGTTACAGATTTTATGGGCTTGATGTTCCTCTTGCTTTCCTAGGCTTTACACTGGAAACCCCACTACCATCAGCACACTTACTATGCCAGCAAGGCCAAAATAACACTCATTCATTCAGTTATGATGGCTCCTGTGATATAATGCCTGGTACACAGGCGTTCATACTTGAGTTTGTTAACTTTAGCTCTCAAAGCCAGTTGTAGTGTTACTTAGGTGAACATGGAATCTAGTTCTGGTAATAAAATGCCTCTGCATTGCTTTATTCTCCTGCCAGAAACCAAATAGTTAGGCAAATGAATTACCAGAGAGTTAACTAGGGGTAAGCCAAATTTATCTTCCTGCACTTTGTTCATTTCCCTGACTGATGATCAGTGATTGTCAACTCACAGAAACCACCAATTTTATCACCCACGTTTTCTATGTTACAGTGAAAATTCATTCCTGAGCAAAGTTCTTCTCCATCCTGTATGTTAGCGGGCAAATCTTGTTGATTCAGCTGTGGTTACCACGTAATCATCATTTACCAGTGTCTGCGTTATTTCAGCTGACTGGGAAGATGATGCCAAACTTGGAGTCAGCTTCTTTCATGTACAAGTGAGCAGAAGAGCTCAGAAGAAACCCAACAGCTTACTCAGGTCTTTGGGTCATAGGATGTCCTCCCACAGGATGTCCCAAGCCATCACGGGCCCAACCCTAACTCAGGGCTTGTGGAACAGTTTACCCCAAGCACCTGCTTTGGAGCTCTGAAATGGCAATCTGTCCCTCAACTACCTACAAATAGATTTCAAACTCTTTTTCTTTCCCCTGCCTAAAAACACACAGAGCAACCTATAAAACCACAAAACTTCTTGAAACTAAGAGCTGCCGAAAGACACCACAGACTTCTCATCAAAAAAGAAGTCAAGCCCTGGTTCGCTCACAGCCTCTTAGGCAAAGCAACCAGGCTACAGAGTGGACCTCTCCAGGCCAGTGTTTCAGCTTTGTGCCAGACTCCAGTAAGTGTTGACCAAAAACAACTTGCAGAAAAATTCTATTACATTTAAGATCTGTTGCAATATAAACATCTATTGCTAATGAACTTTAAAAATATTAATACTTTCTTACTTTGCTAATTCAAAGGTTGCAATTTTTAGCACAGTAATTTGATATTATTTTTTTTTTTTGGCTACATTTATGTCTTTATAACCTTTCAAGATACCTCTAAGAAATAAACAAATGTCAACTCTCTGCTCCACTATAATCCTTACACAAATACATGTCAGGAAAAAAATCTTAAAACCCCATGAGTAAATGCTGTAAAGTCAGGAACAAGACAGGCAGACATAATCTATCAACAACTTGCACAAATGATGATTTTGCTAGTGTGCTGTTAGTAATAATGACCATGCTTTAATCAGCCATATATTACTAGAAAGGTCAATACTGTGTATTATATTTTTTTACACATATAAGAATAGATATAACATGTACTTCTTTCAAGCATGAATATAGCATTGAAAAGATCCCTGTTGTTTCCTTAGTGCTGGAAACTACTATTGCCTTGTTTGCATTCATCTTAACAATTTTCAAGTTGTTTCATATGAAAGTCTGATATAAAAAGAGACTGAGGACAGTCAGATGGAAATCAAGTCTTGAAAGAGAATAGTTACAGAAGTTACAGATGGCCACTTGTAGCTCTAAGATCCACAAAAAGCTTGTATTGTTTCTTAGGCTTCTCTGATTTCCTCTTGACATAAATTATGAGAAGAAAACTTGTGTTTATTGATGTTAGCAGCTGGATGACTATACAGTTTTGCTGCTATTGTACAGCGGATCAGTTCCTCAGAGAGTTTTTACTCCTATTTCTGCCTCTTTCCTCTTTTTAAAAATTTTTTTTGGTGTTTCCTTTGGGTTTGTTTGGGGCTTTTCTGGAGCACTGCAATGTGCAGTCCTGGCAATATACCCTCTGTGCACCCACAGTGCACCCGGACATCCCCATGGGTATTTCACATGGCTTAAGCAACCCAAAGGCATGTAAAATGCCACATTATAATTTGCTCTGTGGATCAGAACAGTGTCTGTGCTCTTGCAGTATTGGCAATTTCTGCATGTCCTAGACAAGGTCAGAAGCTCATTACAGCAAATTAAGCAAATAATCAATTTTGTCTGCATCAGCTGCATTTTCCCTCAACTGTTCCTTTAGACCTCCCTCCTCTCAAGCAAAAAAATGTTTTAAGCAACTATTTGATGTCAGTCATTAATTCCCCATATCTTATCCATATCCTTTCTAGCCATATATTAAAAATGCAAGATAGTCTGCAAACAACCTCTAGCAACTTCTGAAAACAATCTGCTTGACATCAGCTGAGATGTTATCAACAGAATATAATCAGATTGGATGTGCATAATCATTCAGATACACAAATCTTCTTTGTTTTTACAGAAAAGAATGCAATCAATTTATATTTCCAAAAAAGGTGCTGCATTGTGGATGACTAAGAAAATTGTAAACATATGTATTTGTTCAATTATAAATGTGTGCCATGTGCCACAATGACATGCACTTTATACATAAAAAGAAAGTACGTTTGAGTGAGAGAAGGAAAGAAAAGAGGGAGAAATGAGAGAAAAAGAATGAAAGAGAAAGAAAAAAGAAAGAAGAGAGAGAAAAAATAAAGAAAAAAAGAAAGCAAGAGAGGACTCAAGTGCTCACAAGGCTATCTGTCATCCCTGTTCTGTTAATATATCTCTGTCTGCACTGAAAAAACTGACTGAACTAATGAAGAGTCGTTCTTTAAGAATAAAGACCATATATAACATACATGAACATCACATTAACTATAAATAACATTAGAGGGATGTTTACGTAACTGTTTGCCACATCAGTAATTTGCTTTCTTTTTTAATCTTAACAGTTCATAAACACTGATTTTAAATGAACTGCAACCATACCTTTCATGGAATAAGAAATCCTTTAGGAGTTTTTCAGTCCATTTCTAGGCAGCAGCAAAAGCAATGAAACACATAGCTAGCAGGGATCCTGTTCTGTGAATCTTGATCTTCAAAAGAAATAAGAAAGCTAAGTAAGGTACAACCTTTCAACTGGGGCGGCATTTACAACTCTCTTTGAATAACTCCTCAACTTTTGCAAACTGAAAAACAGTTCCGTTCAGCATCATCCCCGCAGCTGGCTTCCACGTGACGTCAGTGCACGGAGGATGGTTTTAAAGCCATCTCTTCCAACCCCCAGCTTTGTAACTTTATATCTCCTCATATTTTGTGTAAACAACTCCAAGTCCAGGACATTTTTAGGTTTTATAGTGCAGTCCAGTCTTTAAAGCTTGCCAATGCTGCTAGTGTTAATATTAAAGTTATGACAATAGGTAATTTTAGATTTCTTTTATTGTTGTTCATACTGTAAAAGAAGATTCTTTGCTGTCTTCCAGACCCAGTTTTCAGGGTTATATTTTTTAGTACAATCATTTTGAGCTTTTCAGCTTGATCCTCCTTAACTTCTTTGTAAACGGAGATTTGTTTAAAGCAGTGGTATTGTTGGTTAACAGTTATCTTAGAGACCTAAAAGCAAACCACTCCTCCCTAAAATATTTTTTTGTATTCTAAATATGCTCTCACTTATGAAATGCAGAATTATTGGGCACCGTGTAATCCTACTGTTTTGTATTCTGGGAATGGCAGTAACAGTTTCTTTGGGATATACCCAAATATTCCTGATACTTCATAAAGTTTCTGGATTAGATCCTCCAGTCTGTTAAGACACTTTGTGTCTCAGCACAGCAAACTTGAAATTGGATGAAGAATCTCCCTTGAACAGAGAAACTCATCTCTGGCACGAGGCAGGTAAGGAAGGTCCAAAAACACCTTGGGCTGGATATAAATCCCTGGGAGTGGCCATAGCAAGTGTTGGCATCGGATGAGGGAAGGGAGTGCATGTGACAAAAGCAATCCAGCAAGTGAAAGTCCACAGGAAACCCTGAAGCCAGAGTAACAAAATTTAGCTGCTCCCCCTGCTGAGCTGCGGGCAGGAGTAGCCCAGCTCTCTCCTCAGTCCTCTGCCCACGCCAGTAACTCTCCTGCTGCACTGGGTTAAGCTGCTCTCATTGGCACACTCAGAGACCCCTGGGGGGAAGCTTCATGCACACTGCCCTGCTGGGTACTGGTGCTTGGGTGTGTCTGCAGATAGCGACTGAGATAGTCAGCAAATTCACTTTTCAGGGAACATTTTTCCCCATGTGTGCATAGAGAAGGGCCACAAAATACTTGATTCAGGCAGCATAAAACTGGACAAATCCTGCTATCAGATAGATGTCTTTGAATGCCCTAAGCAGGAGCATATTTTTGTGGGCAGCACAGCTGATGACAAGAGGATCAGCGAGACAAACGGCATGATATGGGGATTCACACATCCTTTGCTTAATCAGCACTCTGCTCTTTATAAGTTTTTATCTGTGATAAAATTCACACACAGTATAAAGATTTTAACGCTGGGTGCATTTTATAGTAAATACCAAACCAGGTTTCAGCAAAAACACATTTTTTCTCCTTATATGGTGTAGCTGTAAGTCTCAGTGAATACACTAATAGGGCACTTATTCTGCTCCCATGTAACATAAATAATAGGACTTAGGCTATTTGTGAAAATTTTAAAGATGATCTAAAAATTGAACAAACATACCCAAGTACACAACTGAGTGTTCCTGAAGAAAATCCCCAGATGCTATACTCTGAGGATTTAAATCTAAAGCAACAGTGTGACTCTCTTTTGTGAGGTTAGGTCCCAAGTGCCAGCTGACATGGCTGGGAGTGCCTGGGAGCAAAACTGAGGCCATAGCTGGAGGCCAGGTGTCACAGCATTCCTCCCTGAAGCCAGCACACCTGCACCTCTGCACATGAAGACAGACTTTTAAGACATGCTTTTTTACTCTTATCCATCAACCTAGGCTATTTTTCTTGTATCTTTAATATTGCTAACTCCATGCCTCTCATCTTGCTACATGGACACTTAGAAGTAAAAACAGTAAAAATAAATAAAACAGGGGACTAAATCCCAGGCTTGAGTTTTCAGTCAGGCAAAAGCCTACATTTCTGTCAGTGTGAGGAATTAGAAATGTGTAAGACTCAGGGGCTCTTTAGGAGACAAGCTGGTCCCACTTCACAGGTCAAAGGGACACTTTAAATTCATCCTAATATGGGAAAGGCAGAGAAAAGTTGAGAAGTGAGTTCTAAAAACATGGGATCATTGTTCTATATAACCTTAAGTGTAGCAGAAGAGACTTCTGCTTCTGAGGAGAAGAAATTATTCAACAGAGACTGTCCCTACTCCAGCAGCAGCAAACAAAGCAGCAAATGCAGCTTTCTGGTCTCCGGCACAGGTAAAATAAGCAGGAAGGCTACTGTAGGCTTATTATACCCAATCTATTGCTTCCACAGGAAAATGTATTTTTGTCCATATCTGGTATCAGCTCTACTTGTGTCAAAAGTCAGCACCTCTACTACAAAAAAAAAGTGCAATTTTAAGCCAGACCTCTGCTAAATTTCTCTTCATGAAGCAAGACTGGAGACAAAGCAGCATGAGTTTCAGCATGGGCTATAACCTGATCATATTCTCAGGGTAATGGCTAATAGTCTGTACTCAAGACCATTTCAGAGCATCTTTGGTTCTGCTGCACCAGCTTGGTTGTGGCACACCCATTCTGCTGTGGCCACTTGTCACTGCATAAACCAGTGACAAGAAGGTAGAAGAGCACTGCTGCCACTGCAAGCAACCCAGCCACAACATTAGATTCCTGAATGATGTACATCTTGATAATCCTGGTATATACATCTCAGGAGTGATATTTACAACAGGAAATGGGCAGAAAGGAATAAAAATTCTGTCTCCTTTTACAGTTGTGCACTTCTGCAATAAGATATAACTCAGTGGAGAAACAGAGCCAACAAAGTGTTATGTCATGTTGCTACTCCAAGGTTACATTAGAAATCGGTGGCAGATACTTTAGATGTTTACTTTAAATAGAGCCACCGTAATTTTCCCCATAGGCAACTGCATGTGTAATGGCAAAAGTTGGGTTTGAGTATCACTTCCCCTGGCATTAAATCAGAGACAAAAATGTAAGCCAATGGGAACTACGTCCCTGATACTGATGCCTTCAGAAGTCTCCTACTCACCTATCAGATTCTGGGGTGATTAAGGAGAAGGGCATGTAATACCCTGAAGCTCTGCTTGTTTTCATAAACAACTCCCGAAGTTCATGTGCAGTTCATCTCTTTTTATAACACATATCTAGACAGCCATGTTTTTGGCAATTTTCTATTTTCCGACTGCCAGGCATATTTCTGCACTATAGCACCTGCTCTCTTCTAGTTTTGATTCTGAAGCACTGGTGACACATGTCAGCAGACACTTATTCTATCTCTAAAGTGGAGCTTCAGGCATGGAAATTTTGTTTGAAAGACATATCTCTGATCCTGGAGAAAATGGTCATTCTAACACCTTGGGAATTTTTCACTAGCAGTAAAGAAAATATTTGTTAATGAGATTTTATCAGGGCATTCAAAGCCAGCTCTAAACAGGAAATTAATTTAATTGAATTTACCTGATTGTATTAAAGGAAAAAAATGCACCTATTTCCTAAATCACATAAAAATTCATTGGAGATAGTGCCAATTTCCACAAGTGTAAAAATATCAGAATTAGATCTACAGATACAAGATCTTTTCCTTTTGAAAGAACATGGAACAATCTCCTGGGAATACAAGAAACAGAAATTTAATATTTCAGAGAAGTAATACATTAAGGCAATCTCATGGTTCAAATTCAATGACTTTTTTCCCCCCAGAACATTCACATTTTACCAGAATATTCAAAAATGGGAACTGTGAATCTGCTAAGTGAGACTTGAACTGATAGGCAACCTGGCATATCCAGTTTCTTGCCACAGGCAAGCAAAATCTATATTCTTCTTACTACATCTCTTCAGAATTTCAAGTTATGCAGCTGGCAGAAAAAGTGAATCAGCAGTGTTCTGTCTGTCTCTGCCCTGCCTGACCCCAATGCACTCCTGCTAGAGCATGCTGATGAATTCAGCTGCTTTTTCTCACTCACCTGTGAGATGGTCTTTGCCCACCAGGCCAGTAACTGAGTGGGGAGAATCTGCTTCCTTTCTTGGCAAGTGTAATTACTGCATTTCATAATACCATGTTATTTCAATTTAGCAAGGCACACAACACTTATTTCTTTGGCTAGATCTTATCTTCTGGCTATGGATAAATGTCCATACTATTTTATTAGCTTTCTCAGCAACTTTTAAAATTGTGCAATATCTGGTGTGAAACAGAGCAGCAGCTGGAATCACTCCCTTCAAGCTGAATGCAAAAGGACAGGAAAAACACATCTCATTTCTCGCTGAGATTTCTCTGTTTGGGGGGCTCCTCACCATTCTCCTTGCTTATCACAGATTCAGATTGTGGGGAGCTTCTAAAATGATTTTGTAAGCTTTGGTGTGCTTTAATTTCAGATTGTAGTCTGTGCAATAGTTCTCTAAATGCCTCAAAAGGTCTCAGTTTTGATTTTGCTTTTTTAATGTCTGATGGATTAAGGCTGAGAAAAGCTCCAGCACGAAAATAACACTGTGAAAAATCAATGGGGTTGTAATTCTCAGTGCTGTGCAGAGGTTATCTCCACCTCTTGCCTCAACAGTTCACTCTTACCTTTTCTGACTTCTGAGGAAGAAACAAATCTTTCCCAATTACTTCCATGATTTATTCAAAGTATAATCATGGAAGTATATGTTTGAAATATTTCAAACATATTCAATGTTTGAAAGTATATTCAAACAGCAGTACTGTTACTGATACACCCACTCTAAATCAAACCTTCTCTACTCATCCTTATTACATTGAAGACTGAGAAACCTATAAACAAGTGTGGGTTAAAAACTGGAAGCCCAGAATTTCAACTCAAATTTAAGTATGACTTTTTCTGTCTTATGGAAATCAAATCAGTAACATTTAAGAAAACCCAAATGATCTTTTTTCCTCCATGGGAGATACAAAAGCAGAAAGAAACTGGAAAAAGTCAGCCTCATGCTAAGATTTGATATAAGTTTAAGCCTCAAATTATTGTATTTTTAATGTTCAAATTGCAAATCCGTGGAGGAGGAGAAAAACCTAGTATTTCCAGCAGTTGCTGAAAAAAATAAAAGGCCCTTTCCAGTTACAGAAATTCACTGTGAAAGGATGATATGTTTGATCATATCTTGCCACAATAGTTTCTAATACGTGGAACTTAACTTTTAGGCAACTGAGCATAAATGAAAGCAGCTTAGAAACGCCTCAAAATTACTTTGGGCCTGACTTTCTCTTTAACTGGGTGACCAGTCAAGGCTATCTATTAATCTCATACATATTGGTTATAATTCCTTTTAGATATCTTTCACTAATTATAAAATAGATAATGATGACAACATCCCCTGATAGGAATAAGTATTTGGATTAAATCAAGGAGTCGAGTGATTTAGCTTGTCAAGGTTACTACCTGCAGAGTGTGCTAAAGGAAAGTTAGACAAACATGGAGAAAAAGACAGCATTTTAAAATATATTTTTATATTTTGAAATATTTTAATATTAATATTTTAAATACATAATTATTTTATTATTTTAATATTAAATATTAATATTTTAAAATATTTTGAGTTTACTATTTTTTTCATTCTCATAACACAAATCTTATTGCCCCACCTCTGCTATTCTCTGAGGATTTTCCCTCAAAATGGTGTCTCTCAACTATTTCAGGTAGCAGAGCATAACCCAGGCCTGGAGATGAACTGTTCTCACTGGGAAATGAGTTAAGTGAACAGAGTGCTAGCATCATAAATCAAAGGAAATCCTTATTGCCAGCTAGAAAAACAGCTGCTTTACTTATCACCGCTCTATTACTGGATTATTCAACATGGTAACTGCAGAAAATAAAAAAAGTCATTAGTACACATACTTGTTCACCTTTGGAAAATTCACATTTGTGGGATTCAGTGGTTTCAACATAAGTTGATAAAACAGAAAAGTGAACTCCACTGGGTGTTTCAGATGAAGTTTTCATAGTGGGAGATCTACTGTTTGTGGAAATTGCCTATGTAAGTGTAAAATAAATATACTGAGTTGCCTGTACTCTTACTTCAGCCTCTCAGAGGCAAGGCAGGGGTATTCAGTGACCATTGATGCAAACCTATGTACACAAGCTTCCCTTACTATGGTCACTCACTGCCAATGGCATGATTAGACAGGGCTCACTCGGCAAACCAAGAGCTGCCACGTTCATTCAAAACTCGCGCCGAAACGTGGAGACAGGAAGTAGAGCCATGGTGGCCGCACATCGGGAAGTGTTACCTGACAAACTCAACATCAGCCAAAGTGACTTTCATCACTCTCATCAGTTCAAGTCAGACTGTAGCATGGCCAATTTTGTAGAGCACAGAGAGAATGCAGCCAGCCTCTATCAGAAGACTCAACTACTCTGATACCTTCTCCTCATGCATCGCATTCTCAGGGGCTCCAGCTCCTCGCCACAGTTCAGATAGAGTGCTCTATACACCAACCATTCTGATTTTGTCCCCTCCGTGGTGCCTAATCCACGTAATACAGTGCTGAAAAACATTATCATCACAATAATCCAAAATATATATATAAGCTCTGACATAAAACTGCAGAATACGCACAGAATGTGGTTTTACTATTTATATGTGGCTAGAACACAAATTCTTTTTCTGGGAGTGGGAAGAGGAAAGTAATAGAGCCCTCACACCCACTCTGCATATTTCTGTTTTGCTTCTCATTTGGTGCAAATTAATGAATATTAAATTGGTTCCAGTCACTCAGGAAATTATTATTTGAAAATGATAAAATCAGACAAAGTGAGAAATCTCATTTCCTGTTTGCTTACCTGGAATACCATGGTGAGCAGGTTTCCTATTCAAATGGGTGACTTTTGGTATGGTTTTTTGCAGGTTTTTTGGTTTGGTTTTGGCAAACAAGTAGTCTTCAGTGTTTTTACAGCAGTGGCTATTACAGAAACTATGTCTCTTGCACTTCTTATCTTGGAGGGTGGACAAAATAAACAAACTGAAAATAACACTACAATGAACAGTAAATGATGAATGACTTACAGTACAAAAAACAGTGTAAAAAGGAAGACAAGTTTAAATATTGTTGTGTATGAAAGGGATGAAAATAATACAAGGATGAGAATAAGTAAAATGATAGGCTGGAACATCTGGGAAAGTAAATACAAAGACAAAGAGAACAGTCAATTAATGGAATAGCAAGTCCAAAGTTTCAACAAAATAAATAGTGAATCAGATCATGCTTGTGGAGAGACCAAGTGCCCATCTCCCATTTACTTCAGTAGGAGTTCTGCATGGTCAAACCCCGAAATGTCCAATTGTTAAATATTCAATTGTTGTTATTCGTTTAGAGAAAATACTAATTAGTTTGCTTTAAATCTGTGTAAGTCCATGCAGTGCTCTGCCTTTAAGCTAATGGGAGCTCCACAAGCTCAGAACTACTGCTAGATCAGAAAGTGAGCATGCTAAATGCCGTCTCTGTTTGATTTCATGCAATACATGTATAGTAATTGATTAGCTTTAAACTCACTGCGTCTGTGACTTTCTGATACAAGGAAACAAAAGACTAATTAGTCAGCATAGGAATAAGAATAGCTTTCAGCTTCACCTGGCAACTACTTCGACTGTAAACTAGCAAGACAACACAAAGTAAATTAACACAGCAAGAGACTTACAAAACATTGGATAACTTCATTAGCAATAACAAGATATGCCAACTATAGAACTGTATGATAAGATAAGGGTAGGTAATTTTCATTTTTCATGGCAAAAGATCTTGAGTCAGTAAGGAATTTGCTCCCCAAGACCCCTCTGAAACAATTCTGCACAAAAACAAACCACAACAAAAATGCTTGTTACTGCTGCATGCAAGCAGTGACCCACAGGCCTTTAACAAGATGCAATCAGTTACAGCAACTCCAATATTCACATTACTGTGTGGCTCTGTGACTCCATAAAGTAAATTTGCATTGTTTCTTTTAATCGGTGGTTAGCCATATTCTCTATAATTTTTGAAATCTAGTATTTCTTCCTGTTTCAAATCATTAGAATTTTCCTTTTATTCATTTAAAAGGAACCCAACCACTAAGAAAACAATCACATTAACTTATGTGCCAAAAATACTGTCTGTACTGCCTTTAGTAGCATTGAAGGCACAACTCTGTCAAATACAATTACAAAGCCAGAAAGGAGTAAAATCTTCTACATCCTAGAGCACAATTTTAGTTTCCAGGAGACCAGACTTAATCACTGTTCACAAACAACCCAACTGGTAGAACATGTTTTCATATGGTCAAATGAGGATTTTAAGTAATTTAAGAAACAGTGAATTTTGTCCACTGTCTAGAATAAATAATTTTCATGTGCCATAAACTGAATTTGAGGTTTAATTTGCTTAGCAGAGCCTTTTTACCTGTAGGCCGTAATAAGTAAAAGTCTACCTGACTCACTGACAAAGGTTCATCTGCACTTCGATCGTCCGAAGACTTTGGAACTTCGAGTCTGTCAATGAAAGCCTGGAGCTCTTTCCTGAAGGCCTTCATCTGCGCATTGATCCGGTAGAGAAGCTCATGCTCGCGTATTCTGCTGCCTTCGTCTTCCTCATCCATCAGTCCAAAGAGGTCTCCATTAGCTACGTAAATTCTTGCCTCTGTTATGATGGTGCTTGTGTCGGAAATTAAGCGATCTATTGTCTTGCCCAGCCGCTCAGCCTCAGAGCGAATGTCCTTCATCTGCTGCCGGTCAGTGAAGCTTTTCTGCCACCCAGATGGTGTTGGATAAAAAGACCTCGTGGGTGTCAGGCACCGAATGTTGCGCACCTCTTCGGAGTCGCTTTCCCCGCCAATGGGGCCCTCCCTTTTGCGGTGGGGAGGGCGGGAATCATCGTCGCTCTCCTTTTTTCCTGCATCGCTTTCCGCATCGCTGTCTCTGGGACTGCCACGGATACCGAGATGAGAGGCCAGGTCATAGCGCTGCATGTTGGACATTAAGACTCTGTTCTCGTACTGGAGTTGCATGACTTTGCCACTCAGCTCGTTGATCTGCATTCGTGCAGCTTTTAGCTCCTCCTGTAATGCTTCTGTCTTGGCATTATCATGGTGCCTAGAGCTCTCATGGGCCCCAGACTTGTATTTGTATTTGTTCAGCTCAGCTGTTATGCGCTTGTTTTGTTCCTCTAAATCAGCTACATTTCTCCTCAGCAATTCTGTTTCGTCTTCTACTAGCTGCAAATGCTGTCGTAATTCTGACAGGGATTCACTCTGCTCTCCTAGGAGGGGGTTAGTGGTCCCTGAGAAATCATCTCCTCTTAAATCATCAAGCTCTGCTTTCAGTCCTCTGTTTTCTACTTCTAGTTCTACTATTTTCCTCCCAAGAATGTTAGCTTCCTCCTCCACAAGCCTCAATCGAAGCTTGAGTTCAGCTTCTCTTGTGGTGGGTGGCCCACCTGCTTCACCTTTTGGCAAGGGACTGTCCAAATCCCCATAAAATGATCTGTATTTTTGCAGCTCATGTTCAAATCTGTCTTTCTCTTTATCAATTTTAGCCATTTTCTTCCTCATCAAGGCTGCTTCTTCTTTGACAAACTGTAGCTGGCATTTCAGGTCTTCACTGTCCTCCTTAGGAAAAAAAGCAGTATTTGAAGAAACTTGACGTCAAACAGGAGACCTTCAGTGAATGGCCTTAGCTTACAAAATTAACAATCACAAGTATATGACTTTAGATATTAAGGTATTTTTCTGCAATCACTTTTTCACTGATCAATAAATTAAAAAGAGGAGAAAAGACCATTTTACTTGTAAGTAAAATTTGCACAGTCCCAAGAAATACACTTGGGGGGGTGGGGCAGGGGGAGAAGGGGAGGCTTGTAAAAATTCCTTATATTTTCTATGCTTGCAACACTATCATAGATTTTACAGTGTTCAAAAATCCTGAAGTCAGCACATATAAAGCCTATAATTTTGTTTCACTGGTGCTGCCATTTACTTTGCTTAAAATATAGAGTAGATGAAAGCTGGTGTGTTCTATTGCAGCACCAAATTTGTTTAGGTGGTCCTTGAGATTAGTGGTGTCTGACGGCAGGTCTGAGGTAAGAATTCTTCCACTTCTCAGCATACAGGAAAACAAAGGGCAAAGCAAAGACCAAGCCAAGTTCAAATCTGCAAATCATGTACCCCATTTCCATAGTGACCCTGAAGCCTCCACATAAGAATCAAGGCTACAGTTATTACAACATACCTCTGTTGGTGTCTGCTGTGACTTCTTTTCTGATTTTGGTAGATCTTTGCTTCCTCTCCTTTTCAGCGATTGCTGCAATTACAACAAAAGGACATGCACTGAATATTTTACTAAAGAGGTACATAATTTGTATGTTATTAATTTTAAAATATAGCAAATCAAATCAACTATAGAGGAATTAATGTCTTTTAATTGATGAGGAACCAAATACAGAGGGAAGACATAGTTGCCCAAAAATGAAACAGCAATGGCATACAAGTAAAGGTTTAGTTTAATCAGTCTGTTACCTTTTCTGTTCAACACATTTTAAGACTAGTGCATTATGAATGTTTAGCACACAACAAGAGTGGTAACTTACAGATGGAAAGCTGACACAAGCGGTGAAACCCAGCTTGCCCATTTAATATTAACCCTGGTGGGGCCAAGGCACTTATAAAAAGCCTTAGCCTTAGACTTTGTGGTAGGGAAGCTGCATAAAACTGTGTCACTGACATCTGTCAGCTGACTCCAGTGTACATCTACAACCACACCTCTCTCCTTGTCCCACCCTCAGGCTTCAAGCTCGCAGTGTACTGCGGTCACACTCAGTAAGTGTACACTGTAGACAAACTCACACATAGACCTGGTGGCTAAGTTTGTTCTGTTTTCAGAACATATTCAAGTAAATACAATTTAAAACTACTTGGACTACAAAGTTCTAGTGAGAAACAAATTATATTAGCTCAAGAACAGAAACACACAAACCATGCAAACACACATATGCACCACCATATGAGTGAGGTTCTTTGGTGTCCTCTCATCTGCTGTGTAGACCAAGAGAGAGGAAAATAAACTCCTGCTTTCAGAGAAGGATGCACTGGGATTGAAGCCTGCTAGTGTATCCAGCAAAAATCTTGTAATTACTGACAGCAGAAAGTTTGTTAGTGGAAAAATAGCAGCAGTGGAAAACAACTGCCACCATCCCACTGGCAACATTCAATACAGATCATCATGAAAACAGTAGGAGAGAGGAAAGTGAATGAGAGAATATGTTAATACATAACACCCCACTTGCAGCTGTTCCCAGTTTTTATGTTCCCCAGGTAAACTGTAGGCCCCAAGGCAGGAGAGTGATACATCCAACACCATCTCCCTCCGAGATTATTCTCTGGTAGAAGGATCCTTCAAGAAACGTACATTTCCCTACACCAGCCACGGGAGAATCCAATGTTATCTAAAAGCCATCCAGTTCCATAGAGTGGGAATTGAAATATGTTCATAATCCTCAAGGAACAGAGTACAGTGGGCGGGCATGCTGTACATAACAATCCTGTGCACTAATTGCCTGCTGGTACCAATCATTCTCTTTCTACTGCAGATCAACCCCATTTAAAATTCTTGTGCTCATGGACTGCTCACTCCAACAGAAAAGTTAACGCCATAGAAATGATTCACATGCACATCTGAGAAACCACTTTTTTGCTCAAATTTTCTACAGAATTAAGCAATAATCAAAAAATATTATGTCAAATTCAGAATCAGAACTAAAATTCAATGATGTGTCCACCAAGAATCAGAATTAAAATTTTTATGTTTCTTGCAGAAACATTGAATGCTCTCAGCAGACCAAACAATAAAACCAATAAAAGATCATAGCTAAATAGTTGTGAAACACAGGCTTCTAATGGAACCCAGAAAAGACATGAAAATAGTTATATTAACTCATTTTCCCCTTTAACTATAAAGCCAATAATTTTGGGATGCAGTCTACAAACAAAACAATTATTTTCCAGAATCACCCACCAATTATCCTGTTGTAGAAATGGTAAATGAATGTGGAAGGGTTTTTTTTTTTGTTGTTTTTCTTTTAGAATCTATAAAGCCTTAAACTTTAAAAGGAGTATGTTCCTCCTCTGTGTTACCATTAATGATACCCGTCTGTATTAATATTTTGAAAAAATCCTTTTCAAATTAGTTAGCACTGCAAATTTCTCCTTCCTCAGATTCTTGCCAATACCACCCACTGATCATAATAAAAATAAATAAATAAATACATAAATAAAGTATGATTTCTGCTTCATTACTTAAATGCCTTCTATTCACCCTGCTGAGCTCAGCATCTCTTCAAAAATAATGAGGTTCTGAAATGCTGAAACTTCTTGTGTACTCTACAACTTTTAAGCAGAGACATAAGAAAAAGTACTTTACTAGGTTTGACATGAAACAAACTCCCCCTGTTTTTTTCCTTTCTCTTTCTATTTTTTGGTGTTCCTTTTAGTAGTCAGGATAGCAACATTTTAATTACAATAGTAGTTGTGGCTATTTAATGACTAGGCACTACATTCTATTCTTCTCTACTTGTATTACAACAAATCCTCCAGAGCTTGTATTATTCATCAATGAAATGACAGCGTTTAGTAAAAAATTTATAGTAGAAAGCAAAGAACATGTACAATTCATTTAGCAGGATGATTTGGGTAAGTGGATTAGGCCCAGCTGGAATTGCTATGATCTCTTTTCATATGGAAAATACCATGAGACAATTTCCGATCACTAGAGGTTAAGATCTCACACATCTCAGCTGACAGACAATATTTACAAAATCCCAGTGTCCCACAACATCACGTCAGGGCACTGAGGCAATATCATACCAAACAAAGAATGCCACATATCAAGAAGTACATTCTGCTATAAATATTACATTTTTGCTATAAATTTTTGAAAGTTTTTTTCAGACATGCATTTCACAACTTAGAGTGGCTACTCTATCATTTCTCTCAGGCCTTGTACGACGGCACTCTTCCCGTCCAATTTTCAACATGAAAAATTAATTGCTGCTAATGAAATAAGCAATGAAATTCATTGCAGCAAAATGGAAAAAGGAAAAAAAAGTTCAAATGAACATATGGCAGAACCAAAAAATATCAACTCTGGCTCCTGCAAGCAAATCTTCACGCTCACCCTGAGAGAGGACATTACTAAAATTGCCTGCACATTGCTTGCCACTAAAAGCTGCCTCTGCTGTTTTCTCAACTGTAGCAAAAACTCTGCTCCTCATATGCTAGAATTTGTTTAGAGAGTTCGTTTGTGAAGGACAGTTTGTGGGCTCAGATAATTTTTTGTATAATTAAAAAAAAATCACATTCAGAAGTGTCCACAGCCTAGATAAGAATGCAGATGTTTGTATTAGATGCAAACCAGATCACACACAATGAGCAGTTCTGCTGCGGTGTTCAGCAGCATCAATTCTCTGGTGACCTTCACTGGACTTTAACCAATGTTGTGCTGGAGATGCTAAGCACTTCTCAAGATGGCAAAATCCTTCTCCTGCCAGGCCTAAATTGCAAGCCAAATGTGCAGTCCTAACATCACCTTTCATGCTCAGTGCTTCTCAGCTGTAAAGAGACCTGAAATCTTCCTGAGAGTAACACAATACAGAAATAATTGAATTGCATTCCACTGAATAGGAAAGCTATAAAATGAACTCAAATTCTATGTACCTGATTCTAAGCTACAATAAATATCTCAACAACTAATGAAGAATTCTTAAGTAAAACCCACCAAGATATTTCAAGGTGCTTAGGTTTGATTATTTCAAGCCTGATCTGGGGGTATATTATCTAAAAATCACTGTAGACAAACACAGGAGAAATTCCTAATGCATCAAGAGATTGATGCATGCACAGAGGCCCCACAACAGTCTTTATCCCTTCTCACAGAGCAGGCTAAGGCAAAGGGTGTGCAGCTCCTTGAATCTCCACTGCTACCACACACCTTCGCATCTACACAAAAGTATACTGTACTTGGCTAGGGTTAGCTGACTCCCAACTGCTGTGACACATCTGCAGAGCTTCAAAAATCAGAGTAAACCTAACACCATCTTTAGAGTCTTGAAAAGTCAATGAATATTGAACAATTTTTGTGTTGTTCAAACTTGCCTCTGTGTGGTACAGAGTGACTATGACCAAGGAAATGAAAATTTGCCCTAAGCCTCTCTCTGCATTTTCCCTTCAATCAGTATGGCTGGGTAACTCATGGAGCTGGATCAAATCAGACACAAGACAGATTTTTTAGTTTTCTGCCACCGGGTCTAATGTAGTAAAAGCCAAATGGACACTATCCATGTTGGCAAATTGAAAATACATATTATCCTAAAAAAATAATATTTGTTTTAAAAATGTCTCCCTTATTCTGCTCCTATCAGTGCAATTTGCCAGTAACCAACTCAAGACCCTCGCTTTGTCTGTCACTGTCACAAGTACTTAGAATGATACAACACACTACCCCTTCCACCACCATTCAAGAGCAGGAAGAGTGTTGAGTGTTTCTGTATTCTGCTTGCTTGCAGAATTAAGTCAGGAATGAAAAAGCAGAGGATAACTGAAATGCAAAAAGAGAGCCAACCTATCTACAAAGCAAACAGTAACCATAGTTAGTGTAGCAACACTCTCTTCATATTAAAACTGGTGTATCTGAAAACACTGTGGAGAAGCAATACAAAATGAAAGCAATCTTTACTACTTCACCAGAGAGAGAAAAATAATTCTCATGTAGTCCTTTGAATGACTTCATATTGTAGAAAAGAGGAGATGCCCTCTAATATTTGTATTATTTCATTTGCATTTATTTAGGAGTTATTTTGGTTATCTTTCAGATCCTTTACAATTATTTATTTGCCAATTAAATGAGAAAAAAAAAGTAAAAGAAGGCAAAAATGCATGCAGTGTTTGCACTTTACCTAGTGAAACCTTTTGCAATTTGAACCAAAACCACATTGCTAGAGTGTATCATAGTAGCTCTGTGGTGTAACTACGTAAAAGCATTCTTTGCAGTGCATAAATGAAGCAGCACATTTATGCTTCCATTACATTTGCTTCCTTCTCTTCCTTATTTGAAAAAAATCTGCAGCAACAGAAGATGAAAGCTGCATTTCCAAAGCTCTCTATGGCCTGGTCAAATAGCTGGCCAAACTCTGATACTTTGCTTTCTGTGATTACATGCTCCTTCACACACCAGGATATCAGGAAACAGTGAAAGCAATTTCTCTGAGGACGAGGTCTCCCGCCATTTGAACCTTTCAAATGATGGAAGAGCCAGACATGCATAGTTCCCCTACCCAACTATCCAACTAGGCTATCCAACTAGGCCTCATTATGGATGCAGAAATCACAGTCATCTTGCAGTCGGCTCCCTAATCCTGAAATGCAAAAGAAAATCTCAGAACACCATGAATATTTTGGAGCGCAAGTGCAGGAATAAGGTATTTTACTGCACAGTGATTCTGGTTAAACTTCTTCCTAGGGCTTCCTAAGCTGGTGTTTATTTGCTAGCTCAGATATTTGTCTGTTCTGAGAAAAGATATTCAGTCTTTCTGTCAAGGTTTGAACAATGCCTAGTACAACATACTGCTCCAGCCTTTATCTGGGACTGACAGCATGACAGACAGCATGTCAACATAGTTCAAACCACCACCACATAACAATAGCAATAATCACAGGTACAGACATTTATATGGCAATTGTGAATTAAATACATATGAGATTTCATCAAATGTAAAGAGTTTTCTATCTCACAACTAGTATCACATGTAGTTCTTCAGTTTTCTTAGAAGAATATCTCAGGCAGAGATTCCAAATAGATTTTCATGAGAATGGGAAAATGCAAGCAGCCAGATTAGGTTCATTGCCTTGGTTACAAAAATGTATGTATATTAACCAAAGTGTAGTTACCATATCCCAACAAGAGTTTCATCTGAAAATGAAAAGGAATAAAAACAAAAATAAGAATGATTCTGCACATAGTGTGCACCTCTACACTGCTCACTGGAAATGTATAGAGAAGCCAGTTCTGTGAAGTTGTGGGCTGATCACACGTGTACATTTGTGTTCATGCTCATTTGATACTGAAGAGTTGTATTAAATGCGGAGATAGCACTTACAGCCCTTCATCTGCATTCACAGGGTAGGATGGCATCAAGCACAGGCAGATCCATGTTCATTTGTAGGCACACAGCAAAGAAAGGAGCTTTGAAACTCACCCTGGGAAGCTGCACTTCTGACAACCTCCAGTTATGGGAACATCTCACCAAAAAATCAGATTTTAGAGCTCATTTGAGAGGATGCAAAAATTCAAGATAAATTCAGGTAGGAAAAAATCTGAAATCAGCATTTGGTTTTGAAGCCTGAGCAGGGAGCAGAAGGTTTTCTGTTAACAGGGAAAAAAAATCCTGCTATGACATGTCAGTAATTACTACTCTGTCTTCTGACTATAAGGAGGTGTCTTCTGCTATTCTTGGTCTCTTCTTGTGCCCTTGTTTACTTGGGAAAGCTCTATTGTAAAGCTAGCTCTTTGTAGATTGGCTGAAAAGTATTTTCCGTAACACAACATATGGGGAAGTTTCAAAGGTGTTTGGGAAGTTTGGTCATTGAAAACAGAGGCTCAGACTCTGCAGTGCTCTGAAGTTATGCCAGTGTGATCCAGCCACAACTTAAATCTACATTTTGATGAGCAGCTCACATAAAGAAGGTGCTCTAGAAAAATAAACCATGGAGGCTAGAAGCTGAAATGGAAGGAGGATGTTTAACAATTTGGAGATCCCTACACCTACTTTTCTTACTCGGGTACCGGTCTGACCTCACATAAGCCTACATCCAATACTTTTCCTGGTATTTCAACAATGCAAAGGTGGAAATGAGGTGAGGTAGGATATTGCAGCCCTGGCTAAAGCAGAGTGTCCAGCAGCTTCACTAACTTCAAGAGACCAATGACTTGATCCCCATGTCTCATCCTCCTCCTAAATGATGACTCTTCCCCCTAACTGAAACTTGTTCAGGGGTTCTTATGGGAAATGCTTATTCCCAGCAAGGGAAGGGGCTGGGGCTCTTAGGCTGAATTAAAACCTTAATGTAAAGGTTGACTTAAGACTATTATTTAAAGGTTCCCTTTGCTAGAAATGGGAAAATCTCCTTCTGAAAAGAAGCTTAAAAGTCTTCAGCTCATTATAAATATTTGATCACTTTTGATGCATTTTTAATTAGCTATCATGAACAAACATCTGACTCTTCAGTATTTACCATAAATGTCACTGAACTGGCAAATCACCTGCAAATTAATGCCACAGCAGCCCTAATGGGGTTACACAAGAATAAATTCTAGGTCCTACTCTAATTAACCATTTTGCCACTACCTTGAAAAAAGACCCATAAAATAACATTGGATAAAGACTGCAGATAGGGTAAAGGTTGGAAAATCATTAAATACTTTATAGGATGGTCACTGATAAAAACCTTGGTGCAATCATATAATATCTGTTTTAATATGACTAAATATGAAGATACACATATAAGAACAAGGAGTAAAAACTATGCTAAAACAATAGGAGAAGTGCCTAGAGAATAGAAAAGATCTCTTGAAAAGCCACATCTCTGAAAAAAAAAAAAACAACTACAGGGTCATAGACAACAATCAGCTGAACTAATATTCAGGTGCAATTTTGTGACCAAAAGCTTTAATATAGGATGTAGATATCAAAACTGAGGTTCACTCTGCGGTAACTAGAAAGGGATTTGCCTTTCCAAAGAGTCAAACCAGCCTCAGACAAGTAGAATGATTCACTTTCCAGTGGCCACCTTTCTCCTTCGAGGGAGGACAAATTCCTCACCTAGGTTAAATGCTTAATTTTTAGATGGCTAAATGATGTTATCAACCCTAAGCATGGAGGGTCGATAAAAAAAAGAACACCAAAGCACTCATGCTGACTCTTAAATTTATCAAGGCAGTTAGAAAGTATGTAAATAGCCTTCAGCTGGTAAATAGCCTTCAGCAAATTCAGATGAAAAGCGAGGTGCAAATTTTCACCTGTTACTGGGACAGTTCAGGAAGAGCTGTGGTAGACTGCCCTCAGCTGTCAATTTTTAACACAGACCAGAATCCTCTTCTGAAAAGCAGACATCAGTTTGAATATAATAGCTGGGGTATTTTACGACCAGACTGGTTGATCATACAATGGAATACTGGCCTCTTAATTTCTGAACACAGGAAACTTGGCCAAAATTTGTGAACAGAGCAACAATACTCCTAGAAGTATATCACAAGAAAGATGAACCTTTGAGTGTATCTGTGTGTACCAGCAAGGCAATATTCCAGTTCAAAACTCTTCCTGGAGGACTGTTACTGGTGCTTCTAATGGATCATTTGATCAAAAATCTAAACTGCTAGCATCTGTAAATTTAAAAAAATTCAGGCCAGCCTTTAATATAGAAGTCTCTTGGTAGTCAGGCCAGTTGGAAGTCATCATCAGTCATGCTTTGCAGGGATGTAGAATCCTCTCATTGCAGACAAAACGGATGGAAACAGATGCATGTCAAATACCTTCTAAGCGCCAGGACTCATCTGTGACCTAAGCAAAGGGTTTTGTTGTTATCTTAACCTGGATTAATTGCTAAACTAACCAAAGTCAATTAAAACAATCATGCAAGTAGGATCAGGCAAAGCAAAATAGACTTGATACCTGCAAGTCTTATTCTACAAATCTTGATAGATGCAGTTGCTGATACTAGCAAAGGGGGGGGGATCACATCATATGTCAAAAAATCTCAGCAGAAACATACACTTCAGAAAAGCACACCTGCACATCTAAGAGGTTAATCCACTCCCTTTTGCTTCAAAATAAGAAATGCAGTGCTTGGAACTCTTAGCTATGGAACATTATCTAAATCTGAACTGCTTAAATGCCAGGAGGCTGCACTTCTTGATATCATGAACATTGCAGTAAATGGAAAAAAACAAAACATCAAAAGACTGGTGCTCTTGTTCCTGGCTAGTATTGATTCCACATGATTCAGAAGACCTGCTGGGCTGACCCCAGAACCCAGCACACCCTATAGCTGGGTATTCTCCCTGTCAAGTGACATACACTATAGCATATAACTATAAATGTGTGAAGAGAAGGTCTAAAAGGTGACAGGGTCTAAAAGAAGAGGGTCAGAACATAGCATTCTGTTCTCCGAAGTGTCACATTCTTCCAGGGCAGTTCAGAGGTAAAGCACAACTAGCCACTGCCAGTTGATGTAGAATCAGCTGGCAGCCTTGAACAATCACACACAGAAGCCATTTATTGGGCAGTGTTCCCCACACTGTACTGGGTATAATACTTCCTTTGTTCCTCTTTGTTCTTCATACATTTCTCCCTTACTGCATGTGAGGTATGTGTTCGATAGAAAGTTCAGTACTTTGCAGACAGACTCATACATGCACAGCTGTATGGCACAGAACACAAGTAGATGCACAAAGCACTGTGCAATATCAGCGCCACAGAGAAAATGCCCTGCTTGATTGCATGTAGCTGCCTCTGATCTCCTGTTCACTCACGGTGTTTTGCCTCAGAAAAAAGACTGCTTGGACAATGCTGAGCTCTCCTGTTTAGCAGAAGTAACCTGGAAACCATTTCCTTTCTCCCTTTTCAGAAGTGACCTTTTCTAACCCTTGTATGCTCCACTGCAAAATGGGAAAATAGATTCTGCTTGTTATTAACAAATGCAGATCACAGAACAGTTGAGGCTGAAAGAGACCTCTGTTGTGACCGGCCCCCACAACTGGCCTCAGCAAAGCGTCCTGGCGACTCCACAAACGAGCAAATGTTTTGAGTCACTAATCATTAATAGTCCAGTCTCTCACAACCTCTGAAGATCTAGTCCAGTGACCCTGCTCAGAACAGAGACAACTAGAGCAGGCTTCTCAGGGACATGTCCTGTGTGGTCTTGAATTTCTCCAGGGATGGAATCTCCTTCCTCTATAGGTAATGTGTTCAGTATTTGAGCACCTTTACAAAAAAGTTTGTTCTTGTCCTGTCGCTGAACACCACTGAAAAGATTCTGACCCCTTCTTTAGGTCCTATCAAGTATTTAATAGAAATTTAGATTGGGGGCCTCCCCAGACACCCTGCCCATGGGCCCAGGAGCCCCATTTCAGCTCATCCCAGGTGGCTTCAGGTCCTGCTTGAGCTATGTGAGAGGCAGTGAGTAGGAGTCCGTCTCCAGCTTGGCACAGTTGCTCCTGTCATCAGTCACAGACATTGTTGATACACCTATGAATTGACCTTCCAGTGGAACCTCAGACTTGATTCATCACCTCAAACCTGACTGATAATCTGGACTCCTGTTTGAACCTGGCCATGATCTCATGATCCTTGCTTACCCTGATGGGGTACTGTGGAACCAGGCCTTGGCTGAAAACACCCCTGTCCCAGAATTCCCCACCTTGCAGGAGGCAGCCAGCCCTTGCTGCTCCCCATCTCCAGGCTGAGCAGTCCCAGTTCTCTCAGTAGTCCCACTACTTCACACCTGGTCCGATTCCTTACCATCTTCACAGCCTTTTCTCCAGTATGTCCACACCTTTTGTAATGAGAAGGCCAGCACTCCAGGATTGTCATCACCATTACTGAGTAGAAGGGAGGGATCACCTCCCTTGACCTACTGACCTCATTCAGGCCAATAATGAAGATGTCAAACACAAATGGCCACACATTGACCGCTGTGGTCCTGCCAAAAGTTCATTGTCCAGTTATTTAACCCATACTTCATTGGCTTGTCTAGGAGAATGTTATGGAAGAGGTTCCCTACAACATTAGGGTGCACACATTTTCCCTCATTTTCACTTTGTTGCTGATATACTTGTAGAAGCCCTTCTTGGTGCTCTTTGCCATCCTTCACCAGATTTTGATCCACTGAGTTTTGGCTTTTCTAACCCCATCCTGGTATGTTCTGACAGTGTCTCTACATTCTTCTAGGGTCACCTTTACTTGATTTCCTGCACACTAGGATGGACCATTCAAAAAGTCACAATGTTTCAAACAACAGCCTCATCACACTGCATAATATTTTATTTTTAAGTGCACTGCAGACAAACACAAGTGACATTATAAAGCATTTGCAACAACACATTAAGTTGGGTTGGTTTTCTTTCTTGGGGGTGAAGGAGAAGGAGAAGATTCAATCAAAAGCCCGGAGTATCACACTACATCTTTTGTGTCCTACTATGTGCCATTAGGATACTAGTTAACAAACAGTCTCACCTCTCCTTCAGGAACTACTTACTAATCATAGAGGCACATTGAGAAGCTATACTTGCTTCACTTGGCTTTTCTGATTCTGGAAGTACTGGTAATTTATGCCAGCCACCTAAATTCTCAGAACCATCATTCTGAAAAAAAGTAATGAGTAATTACTGTCGAATACTAAATACAGCAATTCCCATTATAGCTTTATTATATATGTCTCTGTTGTCCTTCTGCCATTTGAGGCCTTGCCAATTTGTTATACCTGTTTTTACACTGGTAACTGCACAGAGGTTACTCCCTGAGGGCCCATGACGTGTTCCAGAACAGCCATCTGTGCCATGACTATGACATGACAAGGTTCTCTTTCCTTACGCTGACAGCTGAGTTCAGACAAAATGCAGAGCAGCAGGTACCTCCATGGTGCTACTCCCTATTTAGTCTCCTACAACAAGGACAAAATACCTGTGCTTGTGAGGCTCTGCCGAACTTCTATCAGGAACACAGGTACCTGAAGGACACATTGGGAAATGCCATGTGCAGAAAAGCTGAAAATTCTACCAGGCTACAGAGTTCCCTGGGGGTTTTTACACTGTAAATTCACTAGAGGCACCAGACAACGTAAAGACAGAAAATTGTTTCATGTGATGTTTCTGAAGAGCTCAATTTAATACTGTGAGAAAGACAGCCCTGAAACCAGCAGTGACCACATGCACTAAACAATAACAGAGCTATGGTAATTTTTCTTTCAATCTAAAACATGCTCAGCTTTGCTCTGTTATCAGCACATTGCAAAAACTCTGTTATTTCAGATGTTTCTTTGAAGGGATAGGTGCACTTAAGCAGGACTAAATCCAGTGGTTTAAGGCACAAAAAACATGTACAGCAATTATTCATCAAAGCTTTGGTGAGACTTCCAGTAATATGATGACATTTGGTGTACATTTATTCCGTACAAAAACATTTATTTACACCTCTGGTTCAGCGCTTAGAAAATGCCTCTGTCCTGCCTCCATAAAGCCTTCCAAGTGATACAAAGCAATTTTGCAAAGTCATATGGATTTCCTATAAATCTAGAGAATCCTGGCCTACCTCTATTTTACCATTCATGTTTTTGAACCAGTACAAAGAAGCCAATTTTCTTCCTCTCTATCATGCAATCTTTCTTTAAGAACTAAGGAAATCATACATAGTGTCTTACAGAAAAAAAAATAATCAAAAAGCCAGGGACCTGCCAAAAATGACTAAATGGGCAAAGATGAGCTGGAATTTGAAAAGCATAATATATTATTAAAAAAAAAACAACTTAAACAAAACAACAACAAAAGAACCAGGGTGGATAAAGTACTGTCTATGGATACAACTGTGAAAGGCAACATGATAGCACTATTAAAAAGCCAGCTAAATCAGGGAGCTCATTTTTACACTTTTAAGTTACCTGGCAACTTTTTCTTTCATTTGAGCAATCAAGTTGGTACTCCTATGTCTAAATTACATATACAGAAGCTTGAATGTTCATTTGAGTAAAGCAATACTGAAATGGGGAAGTACAAAAAAACAACCTGTCTTCTGTGACTGAGAACCACTAAAGAGCCCTCTAATACTGTATTTCCCAAATTTTTCTTAATTTCTACTGTGATATTGTATTCTGACAGACTTATTGAAGTCAGTAGTGAGACTGGTCTACTTCAGCAAAGAGATATAAAAGGCTTCCTTTCTCCTTTAGATCTCAAGGAAGTCATACCCTAAAGTCTGTAGCAAGAGAAACACATCTTTTACAGCCTGCCCTGTGGTGAGTTCATGCTCACAAACCATTTTTTTCTCTGGTAACCAGTTACCATCTACCACCTGAGCCACAGTTCCCACTCTGTCCATTACTCCCACAGACAACTGGCATGCCAGCTGTATTGGCTTTGTCACTGCTGGTGATTGCCCCTTGCCAAGTAATTCCCAGCAGCAGGAACTCACATGGCAGCAACAGACTGGACTTGCTGTTCTGCATCTCGTTTGCCATCTCATCTGGCTCCATACCAAATCAGAGAACCTTTGCCTAGTTTTTACACTAGCAAATGAAATGGCCAGAGACTGTTCTCAGGACCTGATGCCAAATGGCACTTCACAATTCAGTCTCCTTTCAGCTAAACTTCCCTACAGCTTCCTTTCAAACAAACAGGACCACATCCAAATTGTCAATCAGCAATAAGCTCTGACCCAGCCTAGACCCCAAATCATGCCCAAGCACTGAAGCAGTGGTAGCTGACCCAGGTCAAAACCATCTAAGGGACATGCTAACAATTACTTGTCAGTGTGTGGGCCCTTCCTTAGCCTGACTTACTTTACATATATAGTTTGTGACTGCTGGAAGCAATTCTGTAGCAAAGAACAACTCTGAGAAGAATGATCCAAGCAAAAAAGGGTCTCAGGTGCTCTAGACCACAATGCTGGGACTCATGCCCTTTCTCTAAAACATAGTTCCTATGTGTTTGGAAGCTCAGCTCTGATTCCATGCCTCTGTTCTAGTTAAGTTTTTTTAAAGACAGTCATTACTTTTTTCTTTTTCTTTAAAATATACCTTACTGCAAAGAGACTCTAATTTTACCTGAAGACTATATGTAATATTAATAACTCCTCTGATAAGAGAAATTGCAAACCTAAAGCTGCTGCTTTGTATCATGGAAATGAAGGAAAGGAAAATAAGATTCTGACACAAGTGAGGAACTCCCATGTCCCCATGAAACCAGAGTAGCAGCATTATGTTTACAGATTCAAAAGAATTGATCAGCCTTTATTTTGTGATGGTGAAATTAGTTTCTGTTTTAAACCTATTCCAGATATATTCTTTTTCACTACAGCTGCCACCCTTTCCTTATTACTTCCCAATCAGCCATCAATCCTGCCACTCCTTTTACACATCATTGCAAATTTTCAGACAATTCAATGGGAATTCACAAAGTAGCACACCAACTTCAATGACTGAAATATATCACCTACAGGCATCTTTATTCACAAAATCTCTTCACAGTAAGATATTTATGGAGCTTTATTTTTTTTAAATAATTCCCTATTTATTATGTATATTTTGGAATATACTGTTATTGACCATCAGGCTGTTTATTTTCAATTTTGAGTAACTCTCTTAAAGCAAATGGCTCATGTGAATTGCTGATGACTGATACAGAATTAAAATCTAATTTTACAAAGTTTAAGTGTAAACTGCCTCTTAAATGCACTTTATTTTTCTTGTTTATGGCATGACATTTTCAGAGAATTACTACAACAGATTCTGTAACAGAGGTTAATTTCCTTCTCCATTATGATTCTTTTCTCATATTCAAAGGACTAAAGCAAAGGAAACTCTGCTTATCCTGCTCCCTGTGAAATTGCAGTGCAATCTGGGCAAGTATGTCAGAATCACACCGTCACAGATTATGAATAGCATCCCTGCTGAGTACTGTTTTCAAAGGAACAAAATATTTGGGCAAAGTACCAAAGGTAACAGAATATCACACGAGCAAGTCTGACTGGGGGTTATGCATCTGCTGGGATGTGGTGCTTAGAAATCACTGAGCTGTGCTTGGAGATAGAGAACTTCTTTTCCTTTTCCTGTACAAACTTAGGTAGACACTCGTTTCTCATCTCTTTTTAAAAATGCTTCCAATTATCCTGTTGTTCTCTTCATCAAAGCAAATTGAGTTTTCATGAGGCAACAAACTGAAATTCCAGATCACGGAAACCCTCAGCTTAGAGTTACTGTAAGTAAAAGTGCTGCTGATAGGTACTCCAAAAGACCTAGGAAGGAATCAAGTCTTGTGAGAGCCCTATTAAATCCTGCCCTGCTGCCATCTGCTGCCAGGAACAAGTAAATTACTGTAACTGTCAGAAGAACAAGGCTTACAGCACTGAGCCTGTGAGGCTGAGCAGCTACAGCAGCCTCTCATCTCTCCCTGCTTCACCTTGCTCCCTCTGCTACCAGCTGTTTGAAATGAGGCTCTAACTCTGAGGAAAAATTCAAATATGAGGTGCAATTGTGATGTGCTGTGAGATGGTGAAGTTTAAGGCCCTGAGAGAAGAGACCAAGAAAAGTATCAGATGAGAAAGTTCTGAAAGCATCCAAAAATGTAATGCTAGTTGGATATGGTTGCCTTGCCTGTTGGAAATGCTGCAAACCACCACTCTTCATGAGACTTGTTTCCAGTGTCTTGCAACCTCATTACATTTTAAATATATCAGATTTTCCACACCAAGCATCTGTCCTAGGACGAGTTACCAACATTGTTAATATTTTGGAAAATTTCCATGAAATTATTCAGCTCTTTTAAAGATGAGAATATTCTTGTTTGCTCATAATAAATTATTCTAGGAACGAATAGGAAAAATTATTCTAGCAACTGTTCCTTTGAGAAGTTCCAGTATGCTTGTGTTCTGGAACATTTTTGTGTTTATACACAATGTATACCTCATACTTTCCTAATTCATCAAAATCAGGATATAACCTTTGAGAATTTTTCTATTCCTATACATTACTAGGTAATTATTTGTTGGATCTTACCAGTTTGAATTGCTGATAATTCAGTATTTACAAACTACCACACCCACTCCCTCCCAGCTATCAATCTGCACATTTTCTCCAGCTGACAGATTATGTTCCAGCTCCAGGCCAGAAGGAAAAGCCTAACTAGTGCTGCAATTGTTGTTCCATGAGGGTCTAAATAAAGCTGAAGCTAGGCATTAGAACCAAAAACCTTCCTTTAGGTGCTCACAGTGATATAGTTGCTGTTTCCTAGCCCAGTGAATGATCCTCCACTGCTCTCAGTCCAGATGCAAAAATTAAGAGCTAAGGTTTGGAAACAAGGAAAGGAACAGAACAAACCAAGGAAGCTGACAGATTTGCATGAGGGGGTGGAAGAACTAGGGGAAAAAGAAAAATTTCACAGCAGATAGAAGCTCTAACTAAAACATGGGGATAATATATTTGAAGTCAAATAAGAGCAAAATGAACCAGAAAATACTTGAAATCCAGAGAGGAGATTGGATACTCATGAAGAGTTGGAAGGATGCAGGGAAGGGGGGAATGGTGGGGCAGGACAAGACTGGGACTTAAAAACCAGAAGACAACAAAACAACCACTACTATCACANAAGAGCAGTAAAAGCTGACAAAAACACCAAAAAAAAAAAAAAAAAAAAGGAATGAAAAAACAGAAAAGGAATGAAAAAACAGACACAGGATCAAGACCGAATGAGAGAACCTGGAGAATCTGAGACTTTGTGAGTTATAGAAGAGAGATTGGAAGTAAGTAGTTGTGGTTAAATGGCAGGAGAAGGAGCTTAGAGACAGGGTTACAAGAAGGAAGAAATGCTAGATTTTTATCAGTGAGACAAGCTGGACAAGGTAATATTGGTGACCAAGGGGACTAGGACAGAATCTTAACAGTTGGGTTTGGGGTTTTTTGTTTTTTTTTTTGGGGGGTGGGGTGGAGGTCTGGGAGCGGGTGGAATTTGGGGTTGTTGGGGTTTTTCCACAGCAACTTTTGTGGTGAAATTTCCAGCTACTGTCCTGATTTCTGTGCAGCCTAAACACTCAGAGAAGCATAGAGAGCTAATCTGTGCTTAAACAGGGCAGGCAAAGGTTGCAAGAGTAAGCAGAAAAGCGTAATTACTTTCCTGTGATCACACAGCACGTTAATATCAAAATCAGAAACAGAATGCAGATTCTTCCTCCCAGCTCCAGTGCCCAGTTCCCCAGACCTTGTTGCCTTCTTCCATTTCCACACAGTGTACAAACCAGTCTGACAAGACAGGCAGCACTCCAGCAAAACACAGACGCATGTAGGGAGGCTTAAACTCCTCTGTCTGCAGTCTGAACTGAAGGGACAAAAGACATCTCTGGTTCATGTGCCATGGTTATCAAAAGTTCTGTATCTGAACCGAAAATCTGTGCTTAGAAGAAGAAAATGGTGGCTTGACAACATCACCCTAAAGTGGCTGTAAGAACCGAGCTGCCTTGCATCTGCCCAGCTTGGAGCAGTAGCAGAGCGATCTATTTCTATCCAAAGACATATGTCCCTGAAAAACACTGTGCTTCTTGCAATGACATGTCTGCACTGCAATGAGGATTGGTAATGCCCAGGGTCCAGTACATCTGTAATATTTTCCCCCTACTTAATTTGTCTCACAACAAACCACTTAAAACACAGCTAACTGGGTGTTTGCTACATAGATGTAGCAAATGAATGAATTCTTAGTTCATACCATGATAACAAAAAGCTCTACAAGTGTTAGCTAGGCTTTATCAGTTAACAACAAATTAATGAACATTAATTAATTAATAAGCAACAGGCTAACAATTTTTTTAATATCTGAAAAATTATGTCTAGGTACTGTTAATTTCTCTTTCTTCTAGGAAATAATTCCTCCACTTTGTTTTCAGCGTTCCAAAAAGCATTACAATTGATAGCCAATATTAACCAATATTAAAGAAGAAATCAGCAGCAGTTGCTACAAATAAAACCAACACAGATTAAAAATCTTGTGTGTCCATGTGGGCATATGCAGGAATAACATTAAATCAAATAGCTTTAGGCTGGGGGACTGAAAGTAAAAGTAACTGATAGAAAATGTATTCATTGCTGGAACACCTTCCAAATCCTGGATGCTTGCAAGCTTCTGTTGTCATCAACAACAATTTCTAACTTGCTGTGGAATTTATCATAATTATTTTTCTCCAAAATCTCCAAAACCAGAAAGCAAACAGCAATTATCTCTTTATGCTAATGGACAAATACATTCATGTGTCTATATTCACCCAAATGTTCAGTGGAGAACTCTAGATTTGACTCTACACCAACACATCTGCTAGCATTTATCTTTTCCACATGTTTTCAGTCAAGTCTCCATGCTTTTTAAAACAGAGAATCCTCACAGAGAGAACTTTTGCTTTGGTCCTGCCCTAGAGACTACCTAAGAAAAAATTATGCTTCTGCTTCTTACATTTTCTATTAAGTCTTATTTTAATTCTTTGCTATCTCACACTGTTCATTATAAAAGGATAACAAATTTCACATGACAGTTATACATAAATATATTTTAAGAATGGAAAGGCTTGGGTTTCTGCAGTGCATTTGATGATATAAAAGTACAGAAATCAATCATTACATCTCTGAGCATTTTTACTATGCTGTGAAACAAAAATGTTTCTTTATCTTTAGAGAATAATTTCCCCATTAATTCTAAACTCAATAAAGCAAATATCAATCCAGACAAAAGGCTTCCCCTCCATTTCTATTTAAGCTGAGTAGAACTTCCTTAAGCAGGAGGTTACACTGGTTATAACGGCTGTATTGAAATGAGAAAGGGTTGTAAATCCATGAAATTAGAGGAAATAACTCACAAGCAAACAGAAATGTAACATTATGGCTATCTGACGACGACATTTAAAATGCATGAAAGCTTCAATTGCCAGAGAGGAAGAAAAATTATTTGTCACAGAAAAATTCTAAGGCAGACTGCTTTGTATTTTTTTCATGGTTTTTTCATATTAACATTTTCATAGCTTCTTCACAGATTCTAAATTTCAATTCTGTAAGGTTTAGTATTCTTTACCAGCATGTTTCATTTGCAAAGTTCATAATAATTTGGCTTTGCTTCAAACTTGCTTTTCTCTGACTTGCACCTCCTCAACTATTTTCCAACTTTCCCCATGCTGTGCTGAAAGTCCTAGCCTGAAAAGCAGCATTCTCCTAACGAAAGGGACTCAGCAGCCTCTTTGAAATACAGAAATGAAAACTCCCACCTAATTATGATGACGCATGTAAAGACTGTGCATGGAAGTTCTCCCTAGTTCGGTATAAGGATGCATTTCTGACTCTTTGTCCACTCCACCCCTGTTATGGTATCAAGTCTTACTTCATGTTTTCATTCTGGCTCAATGTCCCCATTCTGTGCCAGTGGGAATCATCCATCTGTTTCAGCTTCATGAAAAACCTTATTGTGTAACAGAGACCCTAGTTAAACATAACACTCCTTCTTCTGGAGTCTCCAGTATCCTTTCTTTGATACCAACAGCAAAACCAGAAAGAGCTAAATATTTATGCCAAAGAAAGAAGTGGAGAGCAACAGAACCATAGTTCCTCATAGCGGACCAGAGGGAAGAATCATAAGGAGAACATGACTAGTGATGACAGGGATGAAAAAGCCTATTATTGGGTTAATGTCAAAGAACATAAACTATTAAATTGCCACCAAACTTCATTGCAATCTGAAGATGCTTAAGAAGAAGCAAGACAAAAGAAGTTTACAGCAGTACAAGTTATTAGAGAGAAGGAGGAACCAAAGATGAGAACCTACATGAAAGTAGAGCCTGAATGGACAAGCATAAAAAAAAATTGGAATAAAGCCAATCTTAAACACAATTTATAAGGATAATTATAGAAAGATCATGCTCTCATCAAGAAGATGGTCCAGGAAACCAAGTTGTATTTAATGGCAGAAACCAGAGAGAAAACAGAGGAAGAAAGTCTCAGGGAGATGAGTAAGCTGAATAAGGCTCAGTTTCATGCCCTTTTGGAATCTGCAATTATCTGGGAAAGCAGCAGAAGGTAGTACAAACCACATATTTAACCTCTACTAGCATGCTTGAAATTAATTCCCTGTAAAGAAAACATATGAATATTTTTAATACTACATCACCTTAAGGAAGCACTTGCAGTTCCTAAAAATACCCTATCATACAAGTGAAAATTTCTAGCCTTTCTTGACAACTGAAATACATCTCTTCTGCTTCATACAAGATCAAAGAAGACACTGACGTTCCTACTAGGGTATAATCCTAACAGTGAAAATCAGTGGCATTCACTGAATTTTAAACATTGAACTGGAGAGCTGTTTTTAAAATCTGTTCTGAGAAATCATTCTTAACAGTTCCTCCTTTTACTGCCTTTTTTGTTATCTCTGTCAGCCTGACTATTACTGCTGTAATGCAATTTTCTGCTTACTTAATGACACAGTATCTTGTATCTATATAACAGCAGAGGGACTAATTTTGAAGATTAATTAGATACAATGTAAAATTACTCTTAGATTGAAAGGCCAGGTAGAGTCTCTCACTTCCCAATACTCCAAACAGCATGACTGAACAAGATGGGGAGGTGGCTAGATCCCCAGTCTCGGTGTACCTGCTAGTCCCTAAAGATAGTTAGCAAAAGGAAAATTACTGGTCTTTGTAAAAACATGTAGGGAACATCATCTGTAAAGTTAAATGCTTCTGACATGCTTGAGCACTCTTCCTGTACCAATATTTATGTAGGTACAACGTATCAAAGCCTCTGAACCCTTTTTACCATTACTTTCATATTTCCCTCCTACTATAGGAAGAAGAAAAAAGGCCACATTTTGGTTTCTGTTTTGCCTAGAAAACACCTAATGTTTTCAGTTGTTCTCAGCTTCCCAATCACCAAGTTGTACTTCAGCACTCTTTGCAACTTTCAGCTTTTGCTAGCCATATTATTTTACCCAAAAACAAGTTGTAGAAGAAAAACGGTTAGTTCAGCAGTAAGAATTTGAGATCTTCAAATAATTGGTGTAGAAGTAAACATCAACACTAACCTCTTTCATTTTTTCCAGTTCATTCTGTAGTGCTTGTTTGGCAATTTCAACTTCTATAAGCTGCTGTCTTAATTTTTCGTTTTCATCTTCTGTTATAGTACGTTTCTCTTCCACATTTTCTAACTCATGATGAAGTCTCACCGATACATCTTTTGCAACCTAAATGAAATAGTATATCAAAAGAAAGGTTAAAAAATTGTTACTGCTGCAGTGCTTAGTGCCTAAGAAACTGTTCAGAAGTTAATTCTGGACGTTTGGATGGAAGAGGTATGTAAGGAAACAGGTAGACAAGAATTCTAAATTATTCCAAATTTAAGCCAATTCCTTCCAAAAAAATGGTACATTATTCCTATTGACTTCACTGGAAACCACATTACACACTAAACCCCAACCCCTTCTTAAGTTCTGTCACATCAACAGGTAAACGGGACCTTCACTATTCCTGGAGACAGTGCATCATCTATCTTCTCTCAACCACAGCTAGCTTATGCTTTCAAATGCACTTAAGCACATGCCCTTCAAACCCTTGACATGCAACAGCATCTAAAAGCAGGGCCCATCTTCTCCAGGCCTTCCCTGCCTGACTCTTGTGTAGGACCACAAATGGACACATGTTTATTTTGACTCTGCTAGTTTCTCTCTCCTTGGTGGACAATTAATCTAGATATTTACTACTATTGGTTAATTTTAAGATTAAAATATGAACCAACAACGTTTTTACTGACCTTGTGTTCACACAAATGATGTTCAGTATTTTCAATGAAAATGAACACTAAGGTTTTTGTTGTTTGGGGTTTCTTTAATGCATTTTTACAGGAATAGAATTAAAAGGCATATGACATTACCTAATTCCTCTTGTTCATGAAAAGTGATGAGAATCTTGCCCTGCAAGTTGCTTGCACCATATTTTGTGAATCCGCCAGAAACTATAATCACACACCAAAAATATTTAAATATACACTAATCACTGTGTTGAAGGCAATTTAGACACACAGGCAAATAGTTTGAAAAGCCTCATTTCCTGCTTTTTTTAGAACACTGGAAAGTATAATTAAGCCTACTTAGCGTTAGCTAGGGGAGTTCAGTGAGCCATCCTTCATGGCTTTCACTAGAACCATATTTATCTTGGTATGTCAGAGAGTTCTTTGACATACTAAAACCCTAAAGAAAAAATAACAATTGTAAGCAAGCATCTAGAAGAATCCAATCTATCAGAAATCAGCAGCAGCTTGTGACTCAGCCTCCCCTGACAAGAAACCCAGTGTGTGTGAATTACAGATACAACACTGCAGTGTAGCACAAGATCATTCAATAACCTCCCCCACTGCACACGCACTCAAGACACATAATGCCCAACAGAAAGAGCGAGTGGAGGGGAATTTCAGTTATAACCACACTCCAAAGAGACTGCAGAACAAGCTTAGAAACACACCACAGGGCTTGAGCTTGATGTCTTTTCCTGCACTTAGTATTAAACTGCTCATCTGGTTGTCCAACCAAAATACATGGAAAATCATGGGGAATATTTTGAAGAGCACACTAACAGAATCTGTCTTCAGCCTATAGATGCAGTCTGGATCAGTAAATAAAACCAAATTATAATATAATTACTGGTAGCTAATTTTTTGATACGAAATTTGGTGGAATAGCTATTAATGCAAGGAAATACTACAGAACATTCTAGATCACCTGGGAAGAGGGATTCACTTGTGTAAGATACATTTTAATGCAGCAATATGCAAGACTGTATCTCTGAAGGATCAAGTCCCTTAATATATTACCTATGCAAAATGAACAATGTTATTTTGGATAGTCATTCTTCAGAAGAGGATTTGGAACAACTACAAAAAACCTGCACAAGTTATAGTTAGCCAGTACCCAGAATTCTATGACGTAGAAATTTGGCATTAGACATTCAACCCGACTCCAAAGCAGAACACATTCATGAACGGTGAGAACACTCTGCAAGAACACTGTTCCTTTCCAAAGAGTCAGTCATATAGTTATTGGGAAACACATGGAAGAAATGCTAAATAAAGCGAACCCTTTGCCCAGCTCAACCCACGGCCTTAGCTACTATCTCCTACACGGGCAGTCAAGCACCTCAGCAGAGGTGCCCTCAACAGTTCCTTTCCCAGCCTGCACGTGTATGATTTGTTAATAGAAGTAACACTGAGCCAACAAAGAAAGCAACTCTATAAAGTGGAATCACAATATTCACTTGGGACATGAAGGCTCACATTCAATTGCTATACAGAGGACTGCACTTCCATGAAAAAAGGTGGAAGACCAGTCAACTGAAACAAGTTTAGGTGTCCTGATTCAGCAAGAGCCTTTCAACATCTAGTGAATGGAAGCAGAAATTAAACTTCCAACTATCTCAAGAAGGGTGGATTTTTTCTGTAGTTGGACCAGTCTAGAATGGAGATGATGGGTATTTTACCAACGACAATCTTGAAACAAGGACTGAAACTTTTCCTCAGCAATGGGATTTTGTTCATTCAGACCTTATGAGTGAAATGCAGTTGATTACACATTGAAATTCGATGGGTTTTGTCTAAGGTTTCAGGTGGATGTGGAAAATCCTGGATTTACTGAACATAACAGCAGTTTTTTTACTGACAGCAACAGAGTCAGGATTTAGTGCTGTGACTCTGCAAGTATTCAGTCTGCTGGTCCCTTAAAATCTTATACTAAAGAGAACAAAATCCCCTCAAAGTCAATGGGGCTATTTGGTGAGTCTGGTTTAATTTTTCATGGGAAGAGTATGTTTTCCATTCATTGTAAAGGATCCAAAACCTTTAGTTCCTAATTTGCATTTAAGTCACTGCTTGCACATCACCTTTACAAAAAATGATTGGACTTAAGCTGAAAATAGCCTATGCACATACAGGAAGGGCTTCTGTTACCGTGGCTAACTTGGCTATTGTTATTCTGAGGTGCACTGGGTGCACAGTGGAATGGATGGAAATGTCTGAGTGGTGAGGACCAAGAGCACAGTTGTGTCTCCATCAGAGACTCTCCCTTCCCCTTGACACCTGCTCACGACTGTACCTTGAGGTCCTGCTCCATGCTGCGTATGAGCTCGCTGTCGATCTCTCCGGTCTGGGCGTAGCGGAGCCTCTTGCGCTCAGCCTTGCGCAGCCGGTACTGAAGGATCCGGCAGTTCTTGTTGGCTCGCTCCAGTTCATGGCGCATTTCTTGAAGCTGACAAGCATCCTCCTCAAAGAAACTGTCCCTCATCTCGTCCATCTCTGTCCTCAGCTCATCTATCTCGTTCTGGCACCGGGGCAAGAAAGGGACAGGGACTCAACAGGTGGGTCAAAAGCACAGATGTCAGCACGTATAGGGAAAGGCGGCCAAAATGGAGCTCCGCCCCGCAGGGACGGCAGGTAAATACAACCCAGCTCATTATAAGCACCGCAGCGAAGCAGGGAAGTGGCAATGCCCTCACGCCCCACGGCAGAGCCATCTTAACGCTGGCTCCAGCGCTTCTGCCGCGAGACAGGGTGGCCGGGAAGGTCCCTCCCGGCGCGGACGTGGGGAGGCGGCCCTCGCCCGGCCCTGGTTCGCCCCCACCCTCGCCACCGCCCCGGCCCCTCACCTTGAGGCTCTCGTTCTCCTCCCGCAGCTTCTCCATCTCTTCCTGCATTTCCTCCTGCAGGTGCGGGCTCACGGCACCTTCGGGGCCGCAGCTCCTGCCGTCGCCTGCCGCCTCGCCCTGCCGCAGCCCCTCCGCCCCGGCCGCCGCCATGGCAGCGGGAGAGGAGGCGCAGACGGCTGGGGGAGGCTCTGCCGGGGCGGCGGCCGCGGAGGCGGCGGAGGCACCACTGCCGCTGCTGTGGTTGCTGCCCTTGGTTTGCATCTGGGTGGCCGCCGCCAACCCTTTCCTGAGGTGGAACTGGATGAGCTCACTTTGCAGGCATCCCTCCTTCCAGTACCCGCCGCCGCTCGCCGCCGCACCGCGGCCCTTCCCCGCGCCCGAGGAAGATGGAGGCGCCGGGGCCGCCTCCCCCGCGCCCTTCAGCGGGGACCGCCCCGC
>VZRZ01007143.1:511891-564748 GCA_013398175.1 Climacteris rufus | reverse complement strand
AAAAAAAAACACAAAAGAAGGGGAAAAAGAAAGGCTTGGATCTAAAGCATCTGCATTACTCACCACCACTTTGTCTGCTGCCCGGCTGGCGAAATGCATGCACGGAGAGCCGGGCACCGCACACGAGGNATGGGCCTGGGAGACGGAAGGGGGGGTGGGGAGGAGGGGGGAGTGGGGAGGAGGGAGGAAAGAAGCGAAGAGAAAGGAAAAGATTAAACGGCGAGAACCCCGCCCAGGCCTGAAGGCTGAATTACGTCCCTTCATCTATCTGCACATGGTGGAATAGGATTACAGCGCAAATGGGGGAAGGAGCAGGCTGCACGCCCGCTTTCCCTTCCCAATGCATGCAGGCAATCGATTCTGATCAATTATTTAGCGTCCCCTTCAGGGGAGCCCGCTCTGGCCGGGTAGGGGTGCCGGGCGCCTTTTCTCCGGGCAGCGGTGCCGTGACAGGGTTTTCTTCCCTTTGTTCGCCGCCTCGCCTGCGCCCCTCGGCGAGAGCCCGCTGTCACCGGGAGGAACAGAGACAAAGGCAGCCCCGTCTTTGAGCTGGTGGAGGTCATTCCGTGGGGTTATGTATCCGCCTCAACACAGGAACTAACGGGCCACTGACCCTTTCTTTACTCGTGTCGCGGGCAAATCTGTTTTACCTCTCGGTTCTATCAAGAGGTGAATTTACCTTTCCTCTGAAGCACCTCAGAAGGCTCTTAAGACTTTGCGCTTGAAGTCTTTCCCAAATACAGACAAAGAAAAACAGGGGAAAGGTTTGCTTGCTTGCTTGCTTGCTTTCCCCTCCCCTCCTCTCCCCTCCCTTTCCTTCCCTCCGAGGAGGGACTCTTGCTATGTGATGGCTGCGTGTGGGAGTGTCCCGGACCCACCTGTGTCTGTGTGAACACCCAGCAAGAATAAGTCTCAGCGTGCTCCATTTGGGGTCCTTCTCCCTCCTCCTGCAGCAGCTCACAGGTCCGGGGGAGCTCCTGGGCTCTGCCTCAGCCCCGGCAGCGCCTTCGGGGCGGGAGGGGCGGGTGGCACTTCGCTCCAGCCGTGGGGACACTGGGTTTCCGGGCTGGAAACTCCCCCCGAAGGGAAAATTAAGTGATGATTTCGTGCCCATAGGTATACATGCATATACATACATGCCTGCATCTATAAACAAACTATATGTGCACATATACACTGTGTATTCATACATGCATAAATGTGTGTGCATACACATGTGCAAACATATAAAATTTAAATATATATGCATGGGTTCATATATTGTATGTGTATATACATACTTATCTCTGAGGTTCTTGTGCAGTCCTTGGGGAAGGGCAAGCTCAGGGGAGACCAGTTGCCCCCTTTCCAGCTACCCCCAAAGGCCTCCCCACCTCTTCTGATATGGCCAGCAGGATTCAACAATTCATCTAAACCAGCATGTCCTGGCATGCAGAAAGGTACCTGCCCCCCATGCAGGTGCACGTCCTCCAGACTCGAGCCCAGGGACTCCATGAACGGGATATATATAGATGTGATGAGTTGAGGACAGTCAGAAAATAGGAAATGGAACATTAATGCTGAATAAGAAAATTACCGGCATGATGAAAAGCTACTTTTAAAATTCATTATATTTAATGATTTTTTTAAGCCTTTGAAACTCATAAATAACAACTGCAATCATACCAAGTAAACAGAATAATTGGTTGAAAACCTGAGGAATGAAAATATAAAATATTTCTGGAGTTGGAGTTGAGAAAATTTCCTATGAAAGCACTGGATAGATTCTGCTAGAACATCTAGATCCTCATCTCAGTGAATATACAGAATAGGAGCAATAAGGTCATCACAACAGCATAACATTTTGTCTACACAGTATACTTCAGAAGGACAAGCACAACTGTTACCACATTTAAGCACTGGACATTAATTAGCATCTTTTCTACTCCCTTGGTGGGTGAGTTCTCTGGATGAACTTTCCACAGAAAACAATTACGGGATGTGATGGCATCTTGTACGAGAAGTTTTATCACACTTTTGTAAAGATATAGATCATTATTTTCTCATAGTAGCATCCAAGTGAAAACCAGGTCATCAGATTATTTTCACTTACATTGTCAGGCCATATGTCTGATAGTAAAGATCAATCTTATGGCAGTAAAAACTGTTGATCTCTCAGTATCATTTGGGACTGTTGATTTTATTCTCGAAATTTCATTTCTGCCTAAACTTCAGTGCTGACACAGTTACAAAAATTGACCCGGGCACAAAAATATTCTACTCATATAATTTACTTTTCTGGGGGAAATGGGCATAATCTATACAAGTTAAAGTACTCTTTTTCTAATATAATCTGTATTTTCATTAGGAAATTTTCTGCCGGACCTCTGTGGGCATTTTCTGCTACTAATGGTTCATGATATAAAAGATAGAATAATTATATCTACCCTTGCAGTATGAAGAGACCCATATATACAAGTTAATACAGTAAAAATTCAATTTACAAGCAGATTTTATTGTAGAGGCCCTGAAAACCTGTGGATGGAAATAATATACAGGAAGAAAGGTCTTAACTTCACATAGAAAACCTGGGGCTCTCAGCTGACTGTTGTAATTCAGAAAAACACTGACATGATGCTGAACAGTTGTATATATACACTGGCTCAAATGTCAGGGAAAACAATGGAAAGAAAGTATTAGATATTTAGTGATAAGTAGAGAACAAACCAGAAAATATAATTACTGGTCCTGTATAATTCCATGGTACACAGAGATTTTGATTACTGAGCGCAGTTCTGGTTCCCCATCTCAAACCAGGCATAGTGCAAAGGGGTGAGGTACAGAGAAGGGTGACCAGGACCTGAAGTGTCTCTGTTCAAGGAGCGATGAGGTATGGTAGGAGTCTTCAGGCTGGAAACAGGGTGAACAAGGAGGAATGTGATGCAAGTCCCTGAAATCTTCAGGAAGGAAGGTAAACAAGTGTAAAAGGTTCACTCTTACTCACTGTTCACTCTTCCCATACAAATGGTGCAAAGATGCAAATGTGAATGAAAGAAACAAGCAGATGATGGATTCCAAAAACCTAGAAAACTGCTCTAGTGGTTAAGCTATTCAACTCTCTGACACAGAATGTTGTGAATTTAAGGGTTTAAAAAGTGAATGAAGGAAGTCATGGAAGAAAAATTGGTTGGAGACAAAAAAGAGTAAACATGAAAACCCACCTCTCCACTGACTAGTTTTTTTTATGTGGAAGATGATCTGGGAGAGGTATTAGTATGTGTTTTTGTGTTCTATTTCAGTATTTACTATTGAGTACAGTCAGACACTATCAGTAAGGTAAAAAATCTTTGATCTGGCTCTGTATGACAATTATTATCCTCTTAGTATCACCCTCTAGTTTTGCCCCTCTCTCTTTTCCACCTTATTTTATTTTCTGTATTTCTATTTCATTCTTCCTCCTTAGATTTCTTTTCACGCAGAACATTGGCAACCTGCAGCACCCTGGTAGAGCATACTTATAACTTTTTCGCCTTCAATAGCTTGAAGTGTTTTGACTCGAATTAGAGCTGTGAACACCTTGTTTTCTAGTCCTCATTATTGCTTGCTCATGTAGAGATGCATTTTTGTGTTCAACCTACAAATGCATTGTTATATTCAGTTATGCAAGAGATTAAAGTAGAGGAGGAGAGGAAGAAATTCTCCTCCAAGCAGAGTTTCACTTTAAGTCTTATAAGTTTCTTTTCCTAAGTTAAGAAGAGAATCCCTTTACATAACACCCTAAAAGTATGACCGAAGCATGACCTCCTAGCTTTCAGTGGAGAATACTTTAATAACAGATTTCAGAAGCAGCTTGGAGAGGATGCTTTTCCAGGAGAATGCCTGGGTGGCTCGCAATTGCTGTACTTTCACCACTTGCTTACTCACCTCCTCTGCCCTCTTGGGAATATTCTGGGTTATGCTGGTGCACAAAGAGAAGCTTCTGGAGCATGCTGTGCTAATTCATGGTACTGGCACTGCCCCAGCTGGCCGAGACTGCAGTTTATCTCTCGGCCCAAGAAGATGTGCTGGACACGACTAATTATACCCCAGGCCAGGGCCTGTTTTCTCTGTTCATAAAAAAAAGAGGGAAGTTTGAAACTGTAACTCACCAATTTCTAATATGTTGACTAACCATGCCAAGCTGCAATTTGAGAATAAACAATGAACACATTACAACGGTTCTCTTTTCTTATTTATTTGGAAATCGAAAAGCTTTTCAGACGTGCTGCATAGCAGAATTGTATAGCATCAAATCGTCGTATTTCAAAAAGAAGAAACTTTAGATAGGAATAATACTTGGCTGAAAAGGCAAAGCTGAACCCCAAGTATTTTCAGCTCATACAACTCAGTAGAACAGAAAAAAAGAGCACTAAATAATTTGTTAAAAGAGGCATAACTTGGCATGCATGTTTTGCCAGATCATTATATAAAATCATGGTGGTCTGATTGCCATGTCTCCCTCCTTTTTTCTCCTCCTCCTCCTTAACGGCTGCTTCTCAGTCAGAGACAGCTACAGCACGGCACATTGAGGCTGCACCTTCTGTTCATCAACAGACCCTACCTACCAAGGGGACAGGATGCCCCACCAAAGGTACAGCAATGCCATCTGCACCCTCCCTGGCAATTCATCCCAATGGGGGAAGTAGGTCACCTTGCTTTTTACTGCTATGCAAAGGAAGCAGCTTCAGCTCTCATATCTGTAAGAGATCATCCATATCCCAGTTTGGGAAGTCTGTATGTCATGCACTGTGTCATACCTCTCTTGGTTTAGCCCATGTGTTCAAACACCTGACTGGATTCTCAGCCTTACAGGATTGTGAGAAAGCAAAAATATTTGAAATTTTAAGGAAAATTAGAGGAACATTTGGCTCCGTTAATAGAGAATAAAACTAGGTGAAATTAGGTCTGTTGCTTATAACTAAATTCTTTTAAAATAAAGGCTTGGTTCTTGGTTGCTATCATACGTTTCATTCAGCCTTTCCAAAGGCTTCAGGAAGTTTCATAATCCTGATTTTTATTCCTACAGCAATTAATTGTACTTATTCTTCAGAGACAATCACAGAACTGAACATGCCCTGAAAAACGCCAGTGCCGCTCAACCATCTCTAATGATAAAACAACTTCTCTCAGTCCCTCTCTTTCTCTTCTGGGTTTGCTATACTTTATGTTACTAGAATGCTTAAAAAAAATGTGTTAATTTGGAACTTAAGACACTGAAAGTGTCTGTATTGCCATGTTTGCTACCACCCTACTTCCTAATACTCTATGCAGAGGGTAAGATTACAAGAAACTTGCATACATCCTATCATGCATGTATGTATCTGCATAGTCTATATATTGCATTAGTATCTAAATCTCATTGATTACTTAATGAGGCTAATGGTAGAGAAACAGTAGAGAATATTTTATAGCTAAGACTGTGGGAATGAAAGCCAAAATATAGAATTCCTCAAGACTAATCAATCTTGTACCCTGTCTCATTGCATTTTATATAGCATTCTCACTGGCTTTTGAAGATAAACAATATTCTGATGGACACTATCACAGTACCAGTATGTTCTAACAGCCTTTTCCAGGAAGAGCTATCAAATATATATTTTTTTTTTTTTACAGGTGATCAAGTGCAGGTGATCTCAGGTCTTAAAATTAGTCTTAAATTTCGTCATGAACAGGCTGTTTTCCAGGATCTGCCTGGTTCCTCCTGGCATGGAGGATGTGCCACAACCTGTGCATTGCACCAAGAGGTGGCCACAACCACTATGAAGGTCTTATATCACGTCTTAATTTTTAAAGTCCTTGTTGTGACTTGCTCAAGCAGGCTGCAGAGCTTCTCGCCCCAGGGTGCTGCACCACAGTTTAAGGTGAGTGAAAATAGTGGTTCTAGCATCCTAGGGGGTTTACAGTCTCCTTCCTCTATGCCTAAAGAGAGTTTCAGGGCCATTCCAGTCTCATACATCTGGTGACTAACAAAACACAGTACTCTCTAAGGATCTCCACAGTAGGTGATTTTTCTTCATTTATCTGTAGACATTAGAATGCCCGATTCCCTTTGAATTCTAGAGGACTTAGATCGTTTTCTTGGAAAGACAGGGATGAAGTGAGAAAACAGGTGAATAAACAGTCTACATTTTGTTGGCTGAGAGGCTTGAGAATGTTTTACATTTTTATTTATTCCTCATTTAATGTTAATTAAATTTTTATTTCCTCCTTGTTAATTTGGGATGCTTGTTTTGATAACTTATGGATGTGTATAATTGTTTAGGCTGGGACTGTATCTTCCTTCTCTGACTTCCAGGTGGCATCACATTATCATATACATAAGCTTCCAGATGCAAAATTCAGTGTAGATTTTCCAAGATCTGATGTTAGATAATTAGTTGCTTTCCCACCTGGTATGTCTCCTGAATTACACTCTGACTTGTTGTCCTCTTTTTATGGATAATATCTCTTTTTAATTTGTCTTTAACCTCTCTGATAATTATTCACTGTAACTTTCATTTCCGGATCAGTGGATATTTGTACAGCTCATTTGTGAGCTTAATGCAATTTTCAGATATAACTCTTGGACTAGGAACTTTTGAAAATGTTGTCAAATTTATCTCTGTTCTTTTTTCTCCTTAATGCTTGTGAGACTCAATGTAAATAATTCTGAAAATATGTTTTTTGATTTCTATGTCTTAATGGATTTTTGGTATGATGACTTGACATTTTATTTGTTAATTTACACCTACAAATCCTATGGAAAAATCACTGTATTTGGGCAAGCTTCAAATTAATAAATCAACAGTGAATCAGATCCTTTGTTTAACAATTTGCTGGGCTTTTTAACAGGCTTGTTATGCTGTTATCTACATCCTGGATCATATCCAAGCTTCTTACATAATGCCCTAGTACTTTTGAAGAAATTAGAGGACTCTGGCACACAACAGTAAAATCAGGATATCAGGTTTTCCAGCTGGTGCATGTGCACAGAAAAAGCTCTGTAGGTGTGTCAAGAAGTACACATGACTAGTTTGCTGCATGGCTTTTGATTCAGGGACTGCAGATTTAAAGAGCAAGTGAGAAAATTATTTTCTCCAAATCTCCTCCCCTGTGTACACTAGTATTGCTTTAGAAGGTTTTAAGTGACAGACAGTGTCGATCAGCTGCAACTGACCTGCAACAGCCTCTGTGCTCCTTTGGGGCTGTGGAAAGCAGCTCGCTGTGTGAATGAGGCCAGAGTCCTTGTTTCCATGGTGACTTTACCTGCAGTCACCCCATCAAGAGCCCCTCTGCAATGCCATGGAGCTGGTGCAGGGGAGGGAGAGGAGGTGGAGGCAAGGAAGGAGTATTTCCAAGGAGGAGCCTGGGAAATCAGTATTGGTGTTGTAGTGTCAGGGTATTGGGAAATGGAAATAGGAGAGACCTCCTCCCTGCAGGGGCAAGCTCCAGGGAGATGCTGGGCTCCTCCACCCTAACTCCCTCCTGTGCTATTTGCATGTCACAGAAAGCACGGTGGAGACAAAGTGCTGATAGCCTGATCTTGTTTGGAGTCCCTGTGGAGTAATGTTATTCAGCACAGCACATCTACCCTGGTGTAATTCTATTACAAGCAAAATGACAATCAAGCTTTGTGAAGGAAGGACGCGGCCTGTGACATTGGAGTCCTACAACAAGGTTTTGGGTCACGTTGCCATAGCAAAATGTAAACCCTGGGCAGATGAAGCTGCTGCCCATGGAGAATCAGAATATTGCAGGACACATCCAAAAGAATCCTTTATTGATCTGAGGTGCAAGAGACCATAATTGATGCATAATTGACTCTTAAGCTTAAGGTAATGTCTGTGGGTTGAAAAGGGTGCTGCAAGGTGAGTCTTTCTCTCTCTCTCCTCTGAGTCTGGATGTTAACTTGGTATCTATCCCAGAAAAGTCAGCAGTAAATCCAAGTGTTTCTGTTTGGCCTAGCTAATCAGTTATTAATGAAATATATATAAAGGAGAGGATGCCTCACAGGTTTCATTCATTATTGAAGGAGGAAGCCCAAGGAAGGCACATGAACTTACCGTGTTTTATATCCATGTTGCTCAAAAGAGCTGTGATCCACACTTTCCAAACTCACCTCCTTTTCCTATGCTCCAAGAAGTTTTGTAATTGTAGAAAGGGATGTGTAGAAAGAAATAAATCCTCATGTTACAGAGATGTTCCTTTAAATCTTCTGGGACTAAATTTTGGCTCCACTGAGCCAAATCTCAGCTCCACTGAGCTAATCTCACATTGTCATCAACATGACCATCCCCAGACATTAGGATTCCTTAGACATTTTGCTCATTGTCTCTTCTAAGCTGGCACAGGATTGTTCACAGTGATTTGAGTACCAACATTTAATTTAGAAGCTTTACTAAATAAACTGCCAGAAATCAAATATATATTTTCAAATCACTGATTATTTCTGCCATGACTAGAAAAAAACTGTATGTGTTCAGCTGAAATACTTTACATAACCTGAGAACTTCTATGAATCACAATAATGAATTGTACTAGGAATGGACTTTATTAAAACATCAGTGATCTTTGCTGTCTTTGCATGTAAAACATTTTTGTATGACTTAAAAAATACAAGCAAGATAAAAATCATTTAATACAGCGAAGTAGATGTTCTCAGTTTTATAATGAAGCTTCTCTTTCAAGAGAAAATGCTGCAGTTACTGGAAAGGAAAATTCTCTGCTCAGCTGGCTGCCAATGTTCAGGCACAGAGCCAAACAGTGCACTCCCATCTCCTGTTTGATGCTGGCCATGTACCTTATGACTTCCAGTTACAGTCTTCTAAAGTCATGAAAATACTTGCGACCATCTCTTCCTCTCCTACCCTTCAGATTTAGTTCTGGAATGAGATATGAGTAACAGACTAACTCAGGGAACTTAAGTCCTTTCTCTCAGAGATGACTGAGTTAATTTTTTTAAGGAAAAAATCCTGAAGCTTTTTTACCCGCTTTTCATTTGCATGCACTTTTCATTAATCCGTCATAATTTTAAAGATGCCTGAGTTGAAGCAAAATTTCAGTTTTCATTTTTTTTTGCCATAATTTTAATAGCATTTCAAAACTCCAGTGCTGAAGGCTTCACTACCATTAAAGCCCATGAAAGAAACACATGTGAACACTTTTCTTGAGCCCTCTTTCAAGAATAAGTGTCTTCTTCAATGACTGCTGTGGCGACATTCCCTGTCATTGCAGGATGTTTTGTGAGCCATTGGGAGTTGAGTGCAGCTTGTCATTACTATCAAAGCTTTGGCAAAGGACCAAATTATTTTTTCAAACAAGTTTAAAGTGTCACTCAAGCCCGTGTGCTTTCAACAACTACCCTTTCAAATAGTCTGATTCAAGCCATTGAGATAATGGTGACCTGCACTACTGATGTGAGCTGAGCATGACACAGTTATTTCCATAACTGCCTGGTGAGCACAACAGTGCATGGGTAGTGTCCCCTCACCAAGGAGTTCCAGAAACTGCATAGGTCAATAGCTCCCTGGGGCAAGAGCAGCTGCTAGTCCACTTACCAGACAGCCATATTTGAGAGTCTCCCCTTCAATATTTGTGGCAGAAAACCACAGCCACAAAAACTCAAGACTGCTGGGAGCAGCCTGAGCCTGCCACTGTCTGAGTCACACTCCCTTGTTAGGGTGAGCTTTTTGGTTCACCCCCAGCATCCCTTTCAGCTCAGTTTACATGTTTCAGTTCATTGGTTAGTTACTGTATTACCTCATTTCTGTAAAAGGTTAAGTTCTAGAAAGTTCGTTGCTGTTCGGTTCACTATTGGTTACATGTAAATCCTTGTACCCTAATTGGTTACTTTCCCCTGCTTGTGTCCCTATAAATATCCCACTGTTTTCCCCTTGCTTGCCTTTGGTCCTTGAAGCCTTCAGCTCTTCCCGATCCTCATGCTGCCTCTCCTGGATTCCTGGACCCTCTCCTGCCTTCCCTGCTGCTTCCCCTGGGAATAAAAGAGTTGGAAATCACACCAGGGCCCTTCTCTCTGGCCTTTATTCTCACCTGCGCCCACGACATTGGCCTGGGGCTCGCTCTCATCCAGAGGAGCCAGCATTAAACCAGCTGCTGGAGGACACCCTGTGTTTGGGGAAACTGCAAGCTGCAGCCCCCACCATACCAGGGTCACTCCCGAACTATCACTGAGTGGCCTCGAGCAGGCCCCTCGAGCCAGCAATAAATATTTCTGCAAATTATGAAAGACTCATCATATCTGGACAGGTACTCGTTTGTATCTGTAACTATATCCACCCCAAGACACGGATTCACCACTGGCTGGTGTTTGAACTGTGTCATAAGGACATCATACATACAAGAGTCATTGAGATCAGAGGAACTATTTCTTATAGGAAAACCGGGAGAAATCAGAATGACTCCAAAGCCTTTTCTCTGAGCCAAAGCCTTTTTCTGTACACTACATTACCTGGTAGCACAAGTTTCATCCGGACCAAAACCAAGTTGACTTAAACCAAGTAAGGAGATGTTTATGCCAGTTTAAGGTGTTATCCTGACTGCAGCAAAAGAGTTGATACCTGGTCCAGTATAAAAACTGCTGGGCAAAGCTTTTTTTTTTTCCAATTTTTTCAACAAAGCATTTGGAAAGCACCGCTACTGTTAAGGGTTTGTTTAAAATTGTTCTGCATCACATTGCCACAATGTCTTTCACAAGCAGCCCTAAAACCAGATGTACCCTCTCCTTGCATCTGTCAGTTGAGATGGAGACAGCTGATTGGGAGAGAAATATTGATTTCTTTTACTTCTGTGCTACTATTTGGTATATGTGCATACTTGCCAGTGTATTAAAAACATGTTCTAGTCCAGTCTTCTGATTTTATTTATTTTTTTTTCAGCTACATGTGAAAGTAATAGGGATATTGAAAAGTTATATAGCATCATCTAGTGTTCATATACAAATCTACAGGATCTGCAGTTTCACCACCCTTACTTATTCACATTAGCTGGCACCAGTGTTGTCTCCAAAGGAAAATGTGAGATAAATTCCTTATTTCCAGCTGTCAACTTGTGGACTCCAAGGAGAAAAAAGGACAGAAACATCTGTGTTATACCCATGCTGTTAATACTCACATAGCATAAGGATGGCAAAAGCCCAGGATCAGAGCCTGCTGTACTCCCTCTGATTTGACAAAATAAATTAAAACAGTTTATTTTTTAAGTTGTTCAAATACAGAGAATCAAAACAGGAATCCAAATCTGCTCTCTCCAAGGCTAAACATTTGAAATTAAATTACTTAGAAGGAAACGCAATAGAAGTCTAGGAGAACATCACAGGGTTCAGAAACCTGCCTTCTATAAAGTGTGGCTGCTTATGTTCACCATTCCGGAAGGAGTTTGTCTTCTGTCTCCTTCTTAAAAGCTTAAGATTTCAAGATGGTTGTGCCTAACTGTGTACTGTGGTGGTGTGTATAGACTAGCTTATGGCAAGGTCTATGCTAATGCAAAAAAAAAAAAGAAAAAAAAAGAAATTACCCCTGGTCTTTCATTTAAATCTAGGCTTCGGTGTAAGACTTTCTTGTCTCTGTGTCAATGACACCCCTAGACATCTCCAACAGGTCTCATCACTCTGGAAAAAGTAACCTCTGTTCCTAGGGAGCACACCACCCAAACAGCAGAAAAAAAGAATCCCCAACCTCTTCTTCTGGATGGTCTCCCATGGTATGCCATCACCTCTATGTAAGCACCCTATTGTGGCTCCCTGCAAAGAGCACAGAGCATGACCCAAGTGATAGAGGCAAGGAGGAGACAAAGACAGGTTTTACTGGAAAACAACATGGGAGCAGGACAGGCAGCCAGATGGGAGGCTGAGGAAGGCTTACCTTTTTATCAACAAAGACTATTCTTGTCTTCTTGATGAAAATTAAATATTACAATTAAATATGACTCAAGATGAGTAAGGTCATGTACCACATTCATTCGAGGAAATGGCTCTCTGGAGCAGGACAGAAATATTTGGGAAGCTTGACTTTTTTTTCAGTGAAATCAGTGAGTTGATCAGAGGTTCTTGTTGGATGGGAATACCTGGGAGCTAAACGAATTCCCTTTAAACCTGTTTAAAATGAAACATGTTTCTCTTGCATCCTTTTGATAATCCAAGGCCTAATTTTTTGATGACATGGGACAATGGACTAGGAAGCCCTGTCGCACAACAGTTGCCCAGTTGTGGGCCTCAGGGTTTTTATTGTAGTCCCAAATTTGGTGACCCTTGTGGCACTTAGTCATATTTATGGTTGCTGTATCATATCAGCAGGTGGCTGTCAGATACAGGAAATGTATTTCACATTAATCTTCACGCATTGGACACTTGCATTATGGAATTGATACTGACATGTATGATATCATGTTATGTGAGAAATCTAAGAAGCAGAACCCTCAGAAGCATCCAGATATTGGAGTTCAGGGTGTGCTCTAAAAAGAAATTAAAGTTAAGTGTAAGAAAGCATGAAATACTGGGCAATGGAAATATTTATCATGTTTTTCAGAAAAAATACTCTGTTTGAAAAAATGCTTTTTTTCTGCCATCTCTCAACTTGGTGATGTGACATCTCTCCACATGCTATCAGTAGGTCTCATTTCAATATTAGCTTTGTTGTGCAAGTATCTGTGAAAACCCAGTCATTTCTGTCCTTTAATATCTATCCATGCATATATTTACTCCTTACATACATTTTCTAGTTTATAGTGCTATGATTATATTTCAAAAATGGCTGATTTAGTTTAGTAATTATATGTCAAATACATATTTGAGTTAAATCAAATGGGTTTTGAATTTGTTTTTGTGAGTTATTCAGACTTCTCCAAATGAGACTGAAATCTGTTTTCTTGAAAATCACCCTTTTCCCCTCTGTCATTGCAAATGAAACTGCAGAACCAAAATACTGTGTTGTATACCAACACAGAATATCAATTAGAAACAACAAGAGTGTTATTCTTTCCCATGACAGAAACAAAATTACGCAATAAATGTGAGGGTAATTTATACCTCATTTTTTATTTCACCACATTTCTTTCTAGTTGTCTTGTACTAAAAATTATTTTTCCTGCTTACACAATGTAGATTAATTCATTTATTTGTTAGCTCTCCTTTCCTTTCTTGCAAGGAAACGTCTCCCCTCCCCCTCCCTTTTATTTTTCAGTCTAAGGAAAATGGCTGCAGCTGGAAGAAGATGGTTCACAGTCCTCTGACAATTCTCTCTGCAGTCTCTGAGTTTCAAGAGCGATTTTAATTCCTGAATTAATTGTTTACTCCTTATAAGTGGCAAAAAAAGCTGTTTTGGTCCAAGTTTCTAATTGATTCAGTCATTTTGCTTATTTCACGTGAGTAAATCTGGGCACTAACATCTAGCTACAGATTTACTGCTTTGGATATTTGTGCCTTTCTTTTAATGAATCTTTTCCATCACGCTGATTTTTTCTAATTAGTTATTCCCACTTATTTTCATCTAATTAAAATGTCATGCTAAAAATATAAGTGAAGATTCAGTTAATTTGTCTTATAAATGAAAGCATAATTAATGACAGATTGAAAAATAAACCCAATTCACAATGTGTTTCCAGTAGTTTTCTCTTTGCCTGGTGATACAGAAACAAACAGCCAAAAGATTTCCTTGGCTTTGTAAGCAGTCTTGGGGCTGTATTTGAGTAACAATTTCTGAGACAAAACAGACATATTATGTTAAAAATTTATTATCATCTTCCTCCATTAGACAGGTGTTTACAACTTGGATGCTCTCTGGAGTATCTGTCTCTGTTTTGGTTTTATCAGCTTTTGAATATGTGTTTCAATGAGTGGAGGTTTTGTGTGGTCTGACTCAAAGGAATGAATTCCATCACATTATGAAAGTAAGGCTGAAGTCTTCTATGGTAGGTGCTAAATACTACAGATATCTTACTCCATGATCAGCTTGACCTTCACCTTCTCAGCTGAAAACAACAAAAAGTTGTGAAGGTTATGGTATAATCTGAACTAACCTCTAATAACCTCCATAATGCCATTGTAAAAATTATTATAAGTTAATTCAAATTTTCTTGGTTTGGGTTTGATAAAGGGTTGTTTATTGGCTGATTAGTTGGTTTCATATATATATGTGTGTGTTTATATATGCACATCTTAACATTGGTCCTGCAAGCAAGCCTGCTCAGAAAATTTGAGTATGGTCTTGACTCCTCTGGAGCCCTGTGGTCTTAAAAGTACACCTGGGACAGCACCAGGTACTCATTACACATCTTGTGTCTAGCTTGCTCATATCCATAAATCCATATTTTTACTTTGCTGCTAGCTAATCTTCTTTTACTACTATGAATTGGAACTCTGGAAATGCTGGATTTGCACTTGTCTTTGTAGTCATTTGTCCAGACTTCCACCTGGCCCTCCCCATGGGAAGAATTCTGCTTTGTCTGGGAAAGAAAATCTGCATATGGTAAAATCCCACCACAGATATGAATCTGGTATTTTCTAAAATAGTTGTGATTGGATTTGATTTGGAACATTATTCATTATCAGGCTTGGATTGGGTTTTTTTGTTTGGTTGGCTTTGCTTTGGTTATTTTTCTTTGTTTCTTTGTGGGGGGAGGGCTGGTGCTACTGTGCATATCCTATTCAGTAGATTGATTATGTTAAAAAAAATTAAAAAGAGGGATAAAGTGAATATATTATTATGACCATCCTCCACCAAGAGAATTCATCAGCACAATTTGTAGTCTGAATTGTCAGGATCTGCAGCAGAGGTTACTGTTTTTGGTGAGGCAAGTCCAGCTCGTAATGTAGGAAGGCTTTTGCAGAGGGCAGAATGGCATTAATAGACAACCTGAGAATGATGTTTTCCAAAGAAGGAGAAATGTTAGGTCCAAGGATGTATGGAGGAGTCAGCATATGATGATGCAGCATCTCCTGCTAGGTCCACTCCACACACTGTAATTTCCCTTCAGGTGCCTGATGCTCCTACCACAACATGTCTTGCTGCATTAGTGGTTGAGTCCACTCATGTGACCACAGGGTTTGGCTTATGACCTTTACTCACAACAACACCAGTAGCAATTCATAATCCCTTTTATAGCCCTGTTAAGGAGTTTTGCTGGAGGATACTGAAGCCAGAGAGATCCTCCCTGCCAAACAGTAAAGGCCTGTGACAAAAACAGAAAGTCTGTTCAAGACAATAGCTGGGGAATATAACAACAGAGATCAGTAAGCAACCTAAATATATCCATTGCTCTAAATTTATTCAGTGAAATACAAGAAGAATACTTTTAGCTACAGTGTAGTCTTTCTCTCATGAAACAGATCACAGTCAAGGAGCACTCACAATTACTGCTGGAAGTGTCAGGGCATGAAAAAATAGGCCAGGTGCTAGGGAGGATCATACCAATATCCCATCTAAATGAAAACTCATTATTCTTCCTCTTAGGACTGTTGTCCCAAAATGAAGAAGGCAAACCCTTCCTTTCAGTGCTATTTTATGTGACTGAAGGATAGTTATATATCCCCAGTTTACCTAAAGGTTTCTCACTTGCAAAACTCTGTGTCAGTTCTGAATTTATTCCACTGGGAGTACTGACGCCTTTTCCTCACTGACTTTCCAGTTCCTTCCTCAGTGTATCCCATCAGGACTGAGGAACTTTATGTTTTGATAATTTGGGGGCTTAGGGCTGTCATTTCTTCTTGTAGTCACCTCTACTAATCTAATTGATGCTTATCAGCTTTTCTGCAGGTATCTTAAAGCAAAACCTGTAGCCCACCTGAAAACTCCACCTTCTCTCTTGAAACTTGACAACAATTACATTTCAGACCTGAAATTACCACCTATCATAATCTACAATGTTTTCCAGCACGTGATTCTGCTGCACTGTCTGTAAGAACACATGCTTACTGAGTAACTGGTAGTGTACTTGCTAACAGAGTGGTGAATAGAACAGTGGTGTTGACATTACTAATGGTCTTCCTTAATCTTCCACTTGCTTAAAATGCTGGCATCCATGGAGGGCCTGCTATGACTCAACACCCAACACCAACATCACTCAAGTCCGATTGACATCACATGAATGCTCCCCACTCCCCCTCAGGACAGCATAACCAACTGGACTGGATTCCAAATTGGAAACTCCAGCTCAGGTATTTCTCATAGGAAAACTGTTGTCCTTGAAGTCTTACAGAAACTTTAGCAACTTCTTTGCATACACAAATAAGTGAAAAAATTTAGTAAGAGCTATAAAATGAATTACATTATTTTTCAGGAATAATTTTTATTATATTAATAAAAATAATTGTTGACTCTTTAAAGATTAATTGAGTTATTAAAGTCTTTTTATCACCATAATAAGGCAAGAGGTTGAAACTTCTAAAAGTGAAGGAACTCAGCAGTCTGTCTAAGCAGATGTATTCTTGTTTTGTTATTTACCATTTAGTATATAACAAAATTTTTTTCTATCCAAAATCTCAAAAACTGGCATAAGACAAGCTCAATTCTGTATTATAAGTCTTTTGAGAAAGTATATTTTTGCACTTAGACTAGTAATTAATATTTTTGTGCCTGCCCAGATAAGTGTTAGTAGGGTTTGCCTTTCTAGATGGCAAAGCAGGACATTTTTTCATGCACAATAAAGTTCCACACAAACATGGAACCAGTAACTTACTATCATGTAATCTGTCATGAGGATGCAAATATATGGTATCTCTAAAAAAAAGTGAAGATGTTTATTCGCCTCTCTTTACCTTAGGTACCTTAAGCAGAATCACTCATGTAATACAAATGGCTGGTATTTCTCTTTAGAAGATTTCAAATTCTCCCTTTTTACTAAAGAAAAAGAGAAGGAAGTTAGGTTCCCAATTTGGACCCTTCTTTCAGTGATGTTTTAAAAAAAAAAGGCCTCACTCCTTCATGTTCCTAAATAAAATTTCTGCCCTAAGTGCAGTTATGAACTTTTAGCCTTTTATTTCATAGTCACAGGTTTCCTCCATATATCTTGTGCCTTAGCTAATGACTTTCATAATATTTCCTTTTTAGGTGAGCCTTACTGCTCATTGCCTCAATTAGATCCTAATACATGTATGTAATCAGCACAGTTCTTGGCATTTGTCCTCAGGATTATTTAACAGAATAGCTTATTTCAAGGGGAAAAAAAGTATCTATCAAAACACTTCTGAAATTATTATTTCAGAATATAGTTCAGAAATTATTTTGGGAAAGTAGAAAAAATAATTTTGATTTATTTAATGAAAAAAATTTTCTGTTTCTAAATGTAAACTTGTAATTTCTACTCCCTCTACAGTCAGTCGGCAGCAATACATTTCTCAGTGGTGTGCTTTAAGCAAGTTACATTCTGGTTATGCCTGATTTGATTATCTAGGGAATCTACATAGCTGGGTTAATGTTAAAATGCCCACAGTTAGGTTAGATAAATCCCATCCATAGAAGGTAATGAAAGAACAACTTGATTTTTTGAAACCTCTTTGAGGCATCATGATTAGGAGAAGTGTTCTCAGATCTGTGTTAATCTCTGTTGAACACTATTTTAAAAGTCTTTGGGTTTCTTTCTCAGTAGCAGACCCAAAAATAATAAGTGATCATTGAAAAATAATGCTATTTACTAGAAAGTCTCCTTAAAAAAATAGAGTAAATGGAAAAATTTCGAACTGATACATTTCTTTTGGATTTACTGTCAGAAGTTTGCAGCCAGTTTTGACTTGCTCCCACCCCCGGTTTAAGGTACATTAGGCACACAAAGCCCAACCAAAACTCCCAGAATTACTTCAAAGAAAAGGAGCATTTGCAATTTTTCTCATGCAAATAAAAGACTACAGAGATAACAAACCACGTGTTTGTTTGCTGAGTGTTCTTTTGCAACCAATGCTTATCTGAGAAAAAGCAGCTGAAGATTATAAAGTCCTAGAACTCCTAGAAGTAGGTGAGATGAAGGCAGCTGGACAGTTTCACTTTTGTTGGAGTATAACTTGGTCACCAGTGTTACCACTGGAGGCATGGCCTTTGTGTTCCCTTTGGAGTCTACTGTTGCCTGAAAAGGCTAGCCCAAAAGCTGAGACTAGTCAGGAGTAAGGGAATAAAAGGTGGAATAAATATTTATTCGAAAGACCTTCAAAGGTACATTTAGGGCAGGCAAAGCCCCCGCCAGGGGCATCACCCAAAATGGACGACGAGTCACAAGTTCTCCAGACCTTTCTAGGTTTGGTCCATTTGCATACCAGCATAAATTCACCAATTAAAACTTTGCAATTTCCCCCTAGCTCCCTTAGCTCACTCTCCCCCACCCCTTTCAGAAGCCTGGGCCTGGGCAGTCTAAGTGTCCTTGAAGGGTGGGCCCAGAGAGGCACTGTTATCTCTATAGAGAACAGCAGCTAACGAGCTGTAAAGCATACACACCAAGCAATACAGAATTCGAAAAATATAAGGGTTAAAACCTAAGGCAACACTACAGTATCATGGAGGTTTAGTAGGAGACATTAGGACTTTATAATGATGACCATTTCCACAAGACAAAGCAATACTAAAAGCACAGCTATCCAGGCACTACATGGCCTGTAGGCAGGTTTATTTGGCTACTTCCAACACTCTTACAACATGAAGGCTGCAGGCAGGTATCCCAGGGCCAAAAGAAATAGGTGCCAAGGGCAGGGCCAGCTGTATGTCACTGCTGCTTTTTTAATCAGTGCCTGGAGCCCTCCTCAGAATACCTCAGCCCTAGCCTAACTCTGTTAATGTGTTGAGGTGAGATCTGTGGCATTGCTGTCCCTTCTTTACCCAAAGGAACTAGGCTGGGGAACGAAAGCTGACAGCTAGTAAGAAACACGGGGACAGAAAGTTTGATAGTGCAACTGTACAAACACTATTGAAGCACCTCAACCATTTGGAAGTGCGTGTATATGTCATGGGCAGCATGGATTTGGACATTTTCTGATCAGATTGATTCCTCTTAAACATCTGCTGCTGCTCCCTAGATCCTACATAGAGGACAGAGCATTACTCACAGTTGCTAATCTGGTAACTCCATGTCAGGGTCACTTGGAAGAGGGAAGGGAAACAGAGACTTCTGTGTCTGAGTCACCCTTTTTTGCCCAGCCCTCACCTTTCCTGATAAAAGGCTTGCAGCCACAGTCACCTTGGTCACACACCTTCACAATGTGGCCCTGCTTTGGCATACACGCTCTTCTTGTAGTGACTGTTACCCTGAATCCTGTGACTGCCGCAGCACGGAGTGAAAATGATGTCACTGGAGAAGATGCCTATCCCCCTCTGTGGGACCTGGCCCCTGAAAACCCGCTGGATTTCCCAGTAAAGGACAGCAAAATTGTCATCAATGCTTGGAACTATCAAGAAAGACTGGGAGTGTATAAGAGCTTGCTAAGTGCTTCAGCCAAATATTTTGATGCCTTTGGACCCCAAAACATTGGCAATATTCTCTGGGGATTGCCATTGCAGCACGGGTGGCAATTTCGTACAGGTATGAATTATTTCCTTAAACTGCTGGATTAGCAAAGTGTTTACCAGACCTGCTTAGAGGCTTCCTTTCCTAGGTTTCTGCCTCACAAGCCCAGTATAGCCTCAGACAGTAAACTTTGACGAAGCTGCCAATGTGAAAAAGAAATGGTGAATGAAGGGAACACCCTTGCCTTGTTGAGCAATAGCTATTAAAATTCCTAACAGGAAGAGGTCAGAATACAGATTTGTGGTATAGATGAGCAATATTTCAGCTAACCGAAGATCTTTGAGAAGGCATTCCCAGTTGCTTCAGTTTATATTGACAGATTTCAGGGCCTGCATTCTGCAGTGCTGTTCTTAAATTGTTAACTAATAGGCTTTTTTTTTTTTTTTTTTGTTAATGGTTGTCAATGTCATGATCTTCTATAGGTGGTTTGAGTTTAATTTCTAATACAGATAGTTGAAAGTCCACCTCTCCCTCCGAGAATTTATTTCGATTTGTTCTTCATGATCAGCTTAGAAGTAGCCTTCTTATTTTCCAAATATAGTTTTTACAAAAGCCAAAGTTTTTTCTGTTTGTTGAGGTTGTTTTCTTTGCTTGTTTGTGGACTTTGTGGGTTTGTTTCGTTGTTTGTTTTTATTTGGCTTTGTTTTGTTTTAAATTATGTCCAAATGCTAAGGACTCCAAATATCCTAAAAGCTAGTTGTTGCCTAAAAATTTATTCTGGTTTGGTTGCTGTCCCTGCCAGGGAAGCAGACACAGAAACTCAAGTGAAAGGTCCCTTAAGGCTAAGGCTGAAATATCTTATCAAGGCCTTTATCAGAGAACACATTGTCTCACAAACTGCTCCACACAAGGCAGTCTATGAAGCTTTCCACTCGAAGCCAGAGTTGACTTTCCTTGTTCCAGCAACCAGAAAAGGGAGGAAGAAGGATAAAAGAGAGGAAAACATTATGCTTTCAGGAACTTGTGCCTGGTGGTAATAAGGTGTAAGCAAATGCATCTGTCTGCCTGTTGCTTTCTTTATTGGATGTAATCTGTAGGTACACGTGGTGGTGGTTTGGCTGAAGTTGTATGTTTGGAAGAATACAGAGGTCCTGCAGCTGGTGGTTAAGGAAGGCTGCCAGCATTTAGTCACACCTAATGGAAAATTATCTCCTAAGTCAAAAGGAGGAAAAGGAGGTAGTAAGCAAAATCCATGCAGGAAACTAGCTGGCAAACAAACAGCAACAAGACTTTGGTCGGAGTTTAGGCAAGCTTTTTCCTCTTTCCCTTCTTTACGTATACAATAAGAGAAGAAGATGAAGAGGATGGTTGGTGCAGGAGGAAGGAATTGGCCCAATGTGTGGCAGAGGCAAGGTTGACTGGATGCTTCAGCTAGACTTGAGTGGTGACCTGCTGGAAAGAATTTAGGTAAATGGATAAGGGACAAAGAACTACATGATTCTAGTGCACACAGTAGTGAGGTTAGCAAAGAGCTAACCCTAATCCAGACAGGCAGTGGGATAGTGTGGAACGACTGAGGTATTTGTACATAGATATAATAAGCTTGGGCAAACAAAAGCAGGATTTGAGTTCATGGTTCAAGACAACAGATCTTTGAAAATACCACAAAAAGTTTTGAATTAAGAGTTCTGTCTGGTCTTGAAAGTTACGTTACTGAGAAAATATTTTTATGCATATGATTCTATACAAACCATAAAGAGCAAGCAAGAGGTTAATAAGAGTGGCAGAAAGATTTGCAATAATCCACTCAAAGACTTAAAATGAAAACAGTAATTTGCCTAGATTTACAGCAGGGACATGGATGTTGAGACAGCATGGCTGTTAGTAATGAGATTGTGGAAGCAGAAGTTGTCAGTTGGGAGATGACTCTAAACTGAGATTTCTACCTTCACAAACTGAGAAAACAGGATAGTCTCTACCCCCACTTCACACAGAGAAGTACAAATCCAGAAGAAAGAACTTTTAGAAAGATTCAGGTGGCATTATATGTCTGAAGAGCAGAAAAGGTAGTACCTATATTTAAGGTGAAGGAAAAATGGGATAAGGACAAAAAAAATATTTATTTGTCTTATGTCAGCAGCAGACAAGACACTAATAAATATAGAGAAAAGAATATTTAAAGACATGGAACTAAATAGAAAAAGGGATAAAGCACATCTTACATGAATCAAAGGTAGATTGTGTCAGTCTAACTTGATACCTTCTTTCACGGTACGTGTTGTGTTATCAAAGTCCAGAAATGCATTTACTCCCTTTGTAAAAGCAAAGCTTAGAATGAAAATTTTTAGCAATATTTTACCAGATAAGGGAACTGCAAATCTGGTATAGGAACGCCTGGATGAGAATTTAGTGATAATAACAGTTGCTAAAAGAAGTACAGAGCTAAATGGAGGATGTGCTTGAAGTACTTCATAAGCAAGATGAGAATAACTCCACTTAGCATTTTCAGTAACAAAGTTTCCACAAAAAGTAGTGGAGAAATCTTGCTGATGAGATTGCACACAGTTACCAGTAATATACATCTAGAAGGCACTGTCAATACAGATTAGCTTGGGTAGACCTGAAGACTGAAATAACAATCATGTTAAACACAGGGAATAGGAGGGAGCAGAGGCAACAAAAATCATGTGGAGACATGTAAGTGCAGTTAGTGCTTCCAGCTCCAAGTATCATTTTCATTCAAAGGAAAAAAAATCATGTTGAACTGCAGTCCTCATCACTGCAAGTTCTAGCTCTCAATGCTTGGCTACTGTAAGATATAGGTTTGAGTAGTTAACATGCACACATTCTGCCCAGTCAGCTAGGGAGGATAATTAGGATAATTCATATGCGCATTGCTCATGATCATCTCTTCTTCTTGAGTGAAAAATATCAGAAAAGTTTAATTTGATAGTGAGGTATAGTTCTAATCTGACAGAAATGACACTGTTGTTATTCAGCTGACTCGTCAGAGAGTAAGTGCTCTGCAGGGCAGAGTTTGAGAGCTTCTGGAATAGTTCAAGTCATTGGACCAGGCCATGGTAATTTCATGTCATGCACTTAAAGCAGACTTGCTGACACACAGCATGACAACTTACCACTTAACGTACATGTATGTTATTCTTTTAGGACTTAGGCTGTTTCTTCATGTCACATGCTTAAAGTAAAATACGCTGTCATGAATGATTGTGAAATGTTTCACGTGTTTTCTACAGCACAGGTGCTTGCAAACCTTGCTAATTAGTTACAACAACGTTTGCGTGCTTAGCTTCACGTTAAGGCCACGTTTGTATGCCTGATTAAACTGGAAGAGATTCTGTATCACACAACCCAATTAGGTGAGACAATTACAAGCTCATTTAATTTGTGCTATTCTGCTCATTAAGCAGCTCTGCTGCTCTTGCAGCCCTACATCTATTGGAAATGGTGCATCAGCTATGCATATGTTTGTGTCTATATGTGAATGTATATTTATATCTCTGTAAAAGTACTGTGACATCCTGATTTCAAACAGTTCCATAAATTTACAGAATACATTTACAGTGAGGGATAAATCAAACTGTAAAACACAGTCAAATTACTATGCACTGAGAAATTCAACTACTTTAGGAACAGTAGTTTATGAAACAAAGCAACAGTAATTGTTTTGCTTCTCTGAGCAACATTCTGCATGCTTTACCACCATAAATATATTTCCTCTCAGTGGTATTTCTTGTGTGAAAAGTTTGAGAAGTATTTGCTGTATTATTTCATTTGATGCATTCAGGTAGGTTAGCAGATCCTTCTGGTGTGACTTCCTGTGGCTATGAAAATGGAGAGCTCCTGTGCATATCTGTCACAAGCTGGTGGTCCTGTAAGTATATGCTATTACGCTGTTCTTCTCCAATATAAGGGTAGTATCCTAGAAGGCCATTTCAAAATTTCTTTCCCTTAGAATTCTCTATTGCTATGTAATTCTCCATCATGAACTTGTAGCAAGACACCTGAATGAGTAAATGAAATGAATTGATTTTGAATGCTTATTTGACAAAGGAAAAAAATTGCAAATTTGCAGCCCTAATAAAATTTACATTGCAAAAATTTATGTAAAAATGTGTAGGAAACACCATGACAAGTAACTATTTTTGTAGACATTTGCAGTTTTCAATTACTCCAGTGCAGATTTGTTCAGTTTAGATGCTTGCCCTTCAAACTAAAACTTGGTGAGAGCACGTCAAGGAGGAATCTTTGTGGTTCTTGCACCACCCTTGATTCTTTCTTCCACAGTATATTTCCCCTCCATCAGTTGCTCCCTCAGCTTCTGTGCTGCCCTGTTGTAAGTCCGTCTTTTCCCCAGACCTGCCAGCAGGTTTCAGCATGCGGCTCTGTCCCTTCCCTGCCACGGGGACACTATGTTGCAGGGGCCCTTTGGATGAAGCTTCTGGCTGTGAGTCAGCAGTTAAATGTATATATCTTCAAGTGAGCAGAGGTATAAGCACAGAGAAAATTTAAAATGTGAATTTAGAGTAAAACCAAGGCTGACTATGATACTCACTCTAACTTTGATTTTCCACCTCTGTGGGTGGGGAGGGCTGGGTGCTCCGTGGGAAGGTGTCTTATGCAGTGACAAATAATAAGGGTCACTACATAGCCCTGTGCAAGCAGGGGACCTTCCTGGAATAGAAACCACCACCTTTACTTTCTCAGCATTTGCATTCCTGCTCTTCACTTACTTCTAAATACTGCATGTTTGTTTGATACCAATTTTGTTGCCTTCAGAAAATGTATAAATTCAGCCTTGATTTACTCTATTGCAACAAGAACATTCAAAAAGTCTTTGAGTTTCTTAGTGTTCTGAGGATATGAATGCTTTCAGCTGTCCTTCAGAGCAGCCCTCTCTGGCACAAGTAGTCATATGAAATCAGGAATGAGTTTAAACCAGAAATTCACATTTAATACACCCCAGGTGTATGGGATAGTCCCTGATTATGAACATCAGTCTTTTTTGCCCAGAAAAATATTACTCTCCGGAATTGTCTTCTGCCCTCTTAAGTCATGCAAGCAGGTGCAAATATATAATGTATGTAAACACACTTAAAAGAATATAAGCACTTTCTGACATGAGATCAAGGCTCAACACTTCCCATAAAAACAATGAACAAGAAGCAAGACCCAGTTTAACAATAAGTCCCAGTGAGACACTGTCTTCTCATTACTTGAGGGTTTTCCTTTGCTCTTCCGACTGGCCATACATTTCCTCCTGAATTCCCAACCAGGTCCACATACAGGAGGTGTGTCATGTGAAAGAAGGGGTTTCCTTGAACCCTTTATATGTGTTCAATCAGGTCCCCCAGAAAGGTTGAGACCCTTGTGCCTGACCAGCCTGTCAGTGCCCCATTATGGGGACCTCACTGAACAGCCCTCTGTATAAGAGACGGTGGTTTGACCAATCTGTTCAGGGTCACACACCAGCAGCATTCCCACTATGGTATATATTTCCAGTTTTGTCAAGTATGCTATCCACTGCCAGTCACTCCTAGTGCCCTTGATGGACTCAAACTAAACAGTTTATGGAATATCACACTTTATTTGCAAGCACACTGATAGTTGAAGACTGTGACAGGTTAAGGTTAAGAAATTGCTGTTGATAGTAACTGATTGCTAAAATGAATTTGAGGCAATATACTGACCACTTCTAATCACCAATTAAAGCCAGCTAGAGATACTAATTTAGCTTGCACAGAATGAGTTTCTTACCCAACTGGCATGCCTATGGGGCAGAAGACAGGTTAGACCTGTTGACTGATGCCAGAAGTTATGATGGAATCTTCTCTGACCTGCCTCCCCACTTAAGCTATCTTTATATTATTTTCTTTGAGGGAAGGGAATAGGGAATAGGTAAAGTTACAGTTGATGACACTTCATGTTGAGGTGGAGTTTGAGTGACTTTAGTCATTAGCATATGTAAGGTGTAAAAAGCAAGATGTATTTTCAAGCTAATGAAGCAAAAGCCGGCTTTTGGTTACCATCTGGATCATCCCTTTGCATGCTAGATGCATTGTTTTTGGTTTTGAGGGAGCATAGCCACAACAGCGCTGTGTTGCTCCATCCTTTGTTTCATATCTACATCGATTTCAACAGAACATGACCGCAGCACCTTTGTGCCACTCCATCCTTCTTTTCATCTCACCCTTAGAGCAATGCACAGAGCTCCCTCAGTATTCCTGCTCGCAGGGTGTGCAGGCCCAGTCCCTGCTGAACTACAGTCAATGCATACACTCCTTCTTGCTGAACTTTGTTTTGTGGTTTTTCCCCACAAGGTGGAACAATGGTTTCCCATTAAGAGGACAGGGATACCTGGTAGGTGTTGAGGCTTTGATGATTTTGGTCCTCACTGCTGGGATTGTGTACAAAATATCAGGGCAGTCTGTGGCCCTGAAACAAAGTATGAGTAAATGACTTCTCACCACAATGGCTCAGAGGCAGCCACCCAAGAGGGAGAACGGTTTCCGAGGTTTTCTTCACTGAAAGCTATTAAACTTCATTTCTACAAAGGGGACACAATTAAGAGGAGAACTTAAAATCCTCTTTTTAAGTCAGGAATATCAAATAGCCCTATGAGCACTCCCACTGGGGACATGATTTGGCACAGGTGATAACTGAGCCTGAGTTTCCTACATGCTGGATTTGACTGCTCCAACTTATGGATCAGACCAAAGAAAGCCATCATCCCAAAATAAGTCTAAACAGATAAACATAGATAATTTCCAAGCAATTTTCAGTGAGTGAAATATTTTTTATAAGCAAAATTATTTTCCAGTAAAATATCACCTTTTCCTTTCTGATAGGTCTAGGACGCATAGAAAAGGTTGTTTCAATGAAAACAGTGTAATAACCCTTAGTCTTTCTATACTTAGTTTGCAATTAATATTTGAGAGACTTTTCTTGTCCTGTCCATGACAGCCTACAAAGATCTGACATTTTTTCCCATTAATTTTTTCATTTCCTGCAAAGTAAAGCGGAGTGTAATGTCATGCAAGGCTCTTAAAGGACAATACAGAAATGAACACTACAAATCATATCTAAATCAATATAGATGTCATCCTTATTACATTTCAGTACACATATTCCACTGCTGAACATGATTGTATCAGTGGCAATTTGACACAGTTGCATTTGGTGTGGGAGAGAATTCAATTTTCTAGGCAGGAATTTTTCATTTGCTTGTGATTAACACCTCCTACCTTTTTAATTATTGTTACAGGTATGAATTACTACCTGGCTATCATACCCTTTCTGGGGGCAGTGGAGGCTGGCCTCTTTGGGCAGCTGCCATATGAGATAGAAATATTGCCACCAGAGGAGCGAAGAGATGATTTCTGTTACAGTGTTAAAGACTGCTGGTCTCACATGCCCAAGCTCATGGATGACTGGAAAGCCTATTTTGAAGTAAATAATTTTACTTTTTTCCCCCATATTTTTACAAATGATACCAAAACATTAGTTTTAAAAACTATGATTACTGTAATTTGTAGGATTCAGAGAGCTTAGTTTGCTTTCAATAATAGCTTCATATAAAAGCAACAAACAAGAAAAATGAAAAGCATAACATAAAGTGAGTCAGAAAGAAGGAGGACAGGATTTTTACAAGTTACAGATTTTTTTTTTTTCTCCCTATGAGATAGTTCTGTGTTTTGGCCTCCGTGCCAAGACACTGTATTATTAACAATTATATTTGTATTTTTCCAATACTTCTTATGTTAGCAATGCAAAATAAGCCTGTGAGATGGAACACTGCTCTTAAGAAATGGCCTTGGGTTGGTTTTATAGGGTTCATTTATTCCTTTAAACATCTAAAAACTTGAAAATGCTGAAGAACACCTCTTAATGCAAGTATATATTCTCTTTTCTCCTCATTCAGCTTTTCTTTAATCCCAAAGATGACAATGTTTTTACTTCATAGATTTAATAAATATATTTATAGCTAGACTACTATAATCAACATTTTTTGTTGGTAGTCAAATTATTGACAATGATCAGAAAGCTTAAACTCTAAGTCCCTCTTGGCATCTGCAAGTGAAAGTAGAGGGTTTAAAAGCAAGACTGGATTTCTCTTAATAAGAACATTTAAGATCAGCATGTTTCAGATGTTATAAAATATCTACTCCTCAAATAACCATAATGATAACAAATAGGGATAATTTTCTTATTTTTCTGAAAATCTTCAGAAATTTGTGGCCAAAAGAGTATAGACAAGCTTTCAAAGAATCCAGTGTTACAGTGCAGAATCTTTCATGGCACTCAGTTACAAAAGTCCACCGAATCATTGTAACAAAATATCAAAATTATGTGGATAAAAGCCTTGCAATGTTGAAGTCAAAGAACAGAAACTACCGTTAACTATTCAAAAGAAATTTCCTTTGGCTTGCAAACTCATTATTTTGTGAGGTTTGTGCTTATATATAAAAAAAAATTAATTAAGTTTAAGCCTCTCATCTGATTCTCTGCCTTTTTTCTTCCCTGTTGCTGCAGTATCTGTTATCTACAGAACACACATCTGGGAGCCCTGTAACCTTCTCCTCCTTCAAACTGGATGATGCCCTTGGTCTCTTGTGGAAGGCACACACCACCTCCATTGCTTATGCACTTCCCAAGTTCCAGGACAGGTAAGGGGATGAGAAAGGTGGCCAAGGAGGATTGTCCCACCTCCATGCCTCTTTGGAAGGGTAGTATCCTAACAAAGTCTGCAGGAGCTTTCGTACTTTAGGCATCTACTCTTTAGGCTCTGCTCTTCCTTCCACTCTCTTGGAGTGTGGGATGACCAATGAGAGATGGCTGCCCAAATCGCCATGGGCAAGTAGGTTTAAAATGCAATGTTCCCCTCTGGGAGCCAAGGCCTGATTTAGGAGCTGTGTTTATTCTGAGCAAAGGCAGTTTGGCCAGAAGAAATTAATTGTAAAGTACTGAAGGAGGGTTTGGGTCACTGTGGCACTGAGACCTCTCAGAGTTTTATACTGAACAAAAACATTCCGGATAAATTATCAACTAATATGTTCTACAGGAGAGTTCAATTATCTGTTACATTTTTTACTTTCATCTCTTTCAGATTAAACTATCTCTCTGATCCAGAAGAAACTTTTGGTGAAGACTGGGCTAATGCTGTAGATTTCATTGGTGCCACGCACTTCTGTACAGATTTATTGACCACGAACCGCTTCCAGGCTTTCCTGCCCCAGAGGATGCTTGTTGAAGGGGATGTCCTCCCATCCATTAGTGACTTCAGTCCACAGCAAAATAAGGTCCTGGTTTCACTGAGAGCTCTTCACAAAGCAAATAAATTAACAGGTATGAGCCTGACCTACAAATGTCTATAGTCCATAGATATTTAATATTCTGTTCTCTCTACATACCTTTCTCCATATAAATATAGCGAATATCTGATATAAAGTAGTATAAAAACTTCTTAGAGCGCTACAGTAAAACAGTTAAAAATACATCCACAAGCAAACAGTAGACCAGACACCAAATGCAGCACTGGGATAACACTTAGAATATGTGGAATTTGGTGACAAAAAAAGGATTTTTGGAGCAGATGCTCTTACTTTTTTTTTCCCCACACTTTTCACAGGAGCTTTAAAAACACAGACACTTTTGTTTCACCAGTTGAATCTGAAACCAGTAAAGTTGTAAATTAAGTTATTAGATCAGTTGAACAACATCAACAACAAGAAAAGTAAATTATCATGAGCAACAGCTTGTGTGTCCATAAGTGTTCTGGTTTTGGGTTTTGGTTTTGTCTCAGTTTTTGATTTAACAGAGAATATCATCTGTCCCAGCAAAACTGTATTTTTGGACAATGCTGGTTGCAACATATTCACCAAAATAAGTCGTGCATCACCATCCAGTGGTGCGACACAGAATTACATGCTCCTGAGGATTCAGTTCTTTCATAGATACTGCTGGGTTGGTTACTTTTGTTTGACCTTTTTGAAGCAAAGTTATTTTGAATCTTTAAATGAAAACAGAATGTAAAAATACACTGAAAAACTAGTATTCCCAGCTATGGCATTTGTGGTCCTCTTCTTCTGTCCATACATTTCACTGAAAATTCTCTCACCATTTGAATTTGCATCTGAAAAAGATGTGAAAAGCTATTCAGTGTTACAAAAGTGCTTTCTCCTGTAAGAGAGTGCTTCCCTCACACTTTCCACATAGCATTATTCTTTGGTATCTGAATAAGTGTCTTAACAGCTCTATCCCCTGCCTGGCAGTCTATGCCACAGTTCAGGGTTTCTTGACCTACTTCCAGGAAGGGAGAGGGGCACAGCAAGGAAAAGCATGACCAGAAGGACAGCAGAGAGGGAGCAGAGCACCAGGGCAGCACATCAAGTGAAAACAGAACTGCAGGGAGAGAGGAAAGGAGGTATTGATGCTGAATACTGTAGATGGAAGGAAAGAGAGAGATTAAATTTCATGCAGGTGCAGCCATAATGAATTCCATAGCTAAAATCCCTTGCTTTGTAGGGAAGAGATTTCCCTGACTCTGTTCTAAGGAATGAGCTCTGAATTCAGCCAAGAACGAAATGCCAGCTAAATCAACCTGGTAACTGATTTGCAGATTAGAAAAAGGAGCTTTAAAATAAATTTGACTTGAGTCTGGACCCATAGCCTCAGCAGGGACATGAAAGACCCTACCTTAGTGCTACAAAACACAGGTAACAAAATGTGACATTCTGTTTTGTAGAACCAGCTTCCTCAAACTTTTAAATACATTCTTTGAGATACAGAGTCCTCTTCTGGTACTGCAACTTCAACAGCAGTAAAAGGGTCTTAGTACTTCTTATGATGGGACCCTGCCCAACCCAGAGTGAGACTTGATTTCTTGATTCAGAGTTTGATTACTCTTTAATTTTTTTTAGTTACCCCTGCTAGTCCAGCAGGAACTGTACTGAGAGAGTGCTGTGCTGCTTCTAAAACCTCTCCGCTCATGAACTGTCAGAAGATCTATTTTTTATGCTCTGCCCCTCACTGATATCCAAAGGCAGAACAGCAGGAGAATAAACTTCCTGGTTTTCTACTACACTTTTTTACCCTCAGATTTCCCCTCTATCCACTATAAAGATGAGCACTGAGTGGAGTGAGGAGCAAGCAATGACTACCCTGCAAACTGGTGCTAATGCTAGGCTGGACTGGCCAGGCACACTTCCTAGAGAGCCGCTGCTTATTGCCTGGACAAAAGTATTAGGATCATTTGCTTCTTTAGCTTGAGGTCCTAGCTGGTGGAAAGTGCATATTCTTTGTTTTAGAGTGAAAACAAAGACAGGCCTGATTATAACTACCAGGCTACTGCTCCATAAACCACGAAGTGTTTATGTGTGCAAGTGCAGACCAAGACCTTACCATGAGTCTTCAATCATTTCGACTTGCAACACTGGTGACAAGGGAACAAGTCCCGTTGTCTGTCAGTACAAAGGATCCTGGGCTGAATGAATGGTCTGTGTCTCCCTACACATTTGTAGGCAATTATCACCCCACCGGCAAGCTCCAGCTTTGTCTCCATTTCACTGTCCCCAGGAGAGTGGCGAGTGCTTTTTGCCAGACGTGTGCTGCATCCCTTGTATGCCGCGAGCTGCATGTGCTCCATGCTAATTTGACAATGTCATGTTGTGTTTCTTTCCAAGGAGGATTGCTGCTGAAGCTCTGGCAAAAGGCTATGTCTACTGAAGCAGGAAGAAAAATGGGCCGAAAACTGATTGAAAGTTTGACTTCAAGCCAGAAGCTTGACCTAGTAGGGATTTATAATGATTTGGAAGCAGCTGAAAGTTTCCAGTTTCTTGAAAAAGAGCAGTTCCAACAGAGATTGATTTAATCTTTTAGCAGACATGTGTCTGGTAATTTGGCTCTAGTAATTTCTTACAGCATTTCCTGAGTAGCCATGTGTGCATCTCTCTCATATGGAATCAAATTTTTATCCTTAATTTCCCTAATTATCTCATTTGTTTAACTCAATTCCTTATGAATAAAAAGCTTCACTGAAAAATCTTACTTTACTACTTTATTTTTACTTCATAAATAACGTATCATTATTGGAGACAAAATTAAATACAGGGAAATTATATTCTGTATCAGACTGTATTTTTTTCCCCTGTAGACAGGGATTCCACTAAATATGTAATTACTCAGGTCCTTGATGGTCTAACAGATGATCATCAGAAACTTGTCTTTGAAGTTCTGATTGAAAGCAATGCCTCGACTGTTTCCCACCAAAGCTATTATTTTGCAGAGCAGCTGCAGTCCAATTGGAAGCTTTCAGACTTTTCAGGTTGAATCCCTGAGTACAGATAGATTCCCTCACTTTGCTGCTTTGCAACAAGTAAATGCCTCATGTGGAAGCGCAGAGCCAGTCCAGAGAAGTCCTGAAGCAAATTAACCACTAGTAACCACCATGGTAAGACTACCAGTCTTTACATGACAACAGAGGTTTCTGGCATTAGATTAATTTCATTTACTTCAAGAAAACTTCGATCTATGTATTGATTTCTGTGATTATGTATCCTGTATAACCACAGGTTTGTTTTCCATTCCCCCATGTCTAATCCTCTTGTTCCAGTGTGTCATATGTTAGATTTGATCACTGAGGAAGAGATGTATTTGCAATGTTTGTTCTCCCAGTGCTTGGCACACTCAGATCCTAGTGTTGATCCAAGTCTTCGGGTTGATAACACGTATTTGGAATTAATTATAACTTAGCAAGAGAGATTGTGGGGAGGTGGAACAGGGTTTCTTGGGAAGTTTCTTGGGAAATCTGCATGCAGACAGGGGTTGAAGTTTCTTGGGAAATCTGCTGGCTTGGATCCTCCATCCTTATGAGCCAGCATAGCTGTAAGTCCCTTTCCATGGTGGAGTGCAGCGCCACTGCCTGATGTATCCTTTCAGATTATACCCTGCATAGTTAAAACATAGTTAAAGATAATACAAGTCTTAGACCCATAAGTCAAAATAAGGGAAAACACCTTACTTCTGACATGATTTTAGGTCTGCCTCATAGTTTTGGTTCCACCTACCCTCTCAGTTGGTAACTCAGTCCCATGCCCCTCACTCAGAAGGAGGAAGGTATGTGCCACTTGCTCTTCTGCCGGAGCACAGTTTCATTCTATTGCATTCACATACAATATTTCATTTGTAGCCATTGTAGTGATGGACTTTCTGACACATGAACAACAATCCAAGATCTTCCATGGATATTAAGGGTGACATTTGAATCTTTACTCCAGCAAGAGAGTTGCTGAAAAGAGCTCTTGCAGGCTTGGTAGCAGCTGAGCAAAAGCTCTTCCAGCAGGGATCCTATGAGGCTGCCCTTAGGAACCCACTCTCCTGGCAGGTTGATCGTGGGGTGGGAGAGCAGCCAGGGTGTTCCGTCAGCACTGGTGCCCTGCCCTTCGAGGGAGCCATCATCAGCCTGCAAAGTGATGTTACACCCAGCAATGCTTTCCGTAGGAAATTGCCAGTGGCTCTGTGCCTCCCAGGCACAAGCCCTTGCTGTCTTTTTGTACTGCCAGTCCGGCTCCAGGCAGCAGGAGAAACATCAGCTCCTTGGGAGGCTCCATGCCTCCTGAATTACTAGTTATGCCAAGGAAATGAATGAAAGGTATCAGTGCCCACAGCAGTGGGGTGGGAACTAGATGACCTTTAAGGTTCCCTCCAACCCAAACCATTCCATGATTCTATGAGAAGAAAATTATTCTTTCCATTCCACTTTCCTAGTTTGATTGGTCCTTTGTCCCGAAACTTGAACGATATTTGCAATATAAATTAAGAAATAATAATCATCACATTGAGCAGTTAAACACTATTCTGTCCTTTAATGTCCCAGGACAAAGGTGTTAATTATTTATTGTTATTTAATGGAAAAACCCTTAATGTACCATCACTAGCTAACAATTTTCAAAGGAAATACATTAATGAGGTATAAGAAAGTGTGGGAGTTTTTACCTTAATTACCTGGTTCATAGATCAGAGTAATTAGATTCCAACAGACTTTAGGTATAATCTCAAAGTAATCACCCCAGCTGCCAGCTGCTAAAATATTAAGTTAGCTGTGCTTCAGAAAAGTTAGAAAAAATTTTTTGACCTTTTCGGTGGTTAATGTAGATTTAGCTTAAGGTTCGCTTTGAGAAAACAAAAAGAGTCATTAATACAAAGTTATAAACTGAAAACTGTTGCACTTGAGACAATATCTGTAAAACACCTTTTTAAAAAGCAAGTAACTCCTTACTTGAGTTTGTGACAACACTAGGAGATACTTCAGAATTTTGAAAGAGTAATCTTTCTTAATACAGCATCAAGCATTTATGTATTTCATACACTTTGTCCTAACCCAACAAGCCAACCAGTCAGGCAAAGACTTTAGAAATTGGTGAGTGATTGTTCTTTGGAAGTTGAGGAATGTAGAAAAGTTTAGACAAAATATAGGATGGGGGATTCTTACAATTAGAGCACAGCCAGTTATCTTGAAATGGAATAGATGCATTTTTTGTATCTGAGTATTTCTAAACTGAGAGAAAAGCATCAACAGAAAGCCATACAGGTGTGGTAGGATATCTCTGGGGAGGAATGGGAGAACACTGAAGGAGTCAGCTTGCTAGGTAGAGCTAGCAAAAGCTGCCAACTATGTAAGCAGGGGTTTGCCCAGCAAGAAGGAATCACAAAGCATAAGGATTTTTCCCACTCAGCATTAGTGTAGGGTTTGCAGCTCTGTTGTCATGCCTTTTACACATGTGGTCTCTATACGGAGGAACACCTGGCACTAAGCAGGGCTAGTTCCTGTTTGACAGAGGTGCTGTTAGAAGAAAGCAAAACCACAGCTGGCTCCGGAAAGTCAGGGAGTTAAACTTCTGTACATGCTTGCAAATAGCAGGCCCAAGGGGATTGGGACAAACAACATTTGGGAGTGAAGAAGGGAAGTTTAAAAATGAAATGTAGTACACAATAAAGGAAGAACTTGTGAGAATAAAAACCCACCAGAAAAGAGCTTGTCCATCCTCAAAACTTGGGCAATAGTGCTGAATACTGTGCAGTCCCCCTGCACAGCTGTGTGGGGTTGATGGGGAACCACCACCTTTCGCTCCTGAGTATACTCTACTTGCACCCAAGATCATCTGGGCTCATTTTAGGCAGGTCAGCTCCTTATTTCTGAGCACTATGCAGTTTTCAGTGACTTTCCTACAGGAGTGATCACATTTCTGAGGTGTGGTCAGAAGTGAGGCTCTTATCCTTGTCTATGTATTTGCAACTGGGCATAGAGCTGTTGCAAAATGGACCTGTGCCTCACCAAATACTGTCCTAAACTGTTATATCATAGACACAGGTAAGGGCTGACCCCTCCAGCAATTTTCCCTTTCATTTCATAAGGGCAATGGCAACCTTGTGCCTCTCTAGGAAAGGTACCTCTATCTTCACAGAACTGCAAACAGATGTCAGCAGTCACTTCTTTACCTTTTTTAGATATCAAGACATAGAGCTTACAGGGCCAATAGCTGAGGAAGTCTTTAGCAAAGATGCCAAGAAACAATTTTTTTCTTTCAAGTAGGAACTGGACTCCTAGGTTTTCCCTTCTCTGTGATCCTTAATCTGTGAATAATTTCTTGGGTGTTCCTTTCCAGCCTATGCTCCCTAATGAATAATAAAATGCTTTTTTTTCTGGTGGGAAAAAGCACTCTTCCTACACATGCCAGGTGTCAAGGGAAGAACAAAAACATTCTTGCCCAGGGCAGCCTCTAATGTGGCAGCTAGGAGGTTTTGCTGGGAAGCAGATGTAGATATGGACCCTGACAGACAGAAAACAAAACTACCTAGTATAACTACTCTAACTGTTGTGCACAACATTAAAAAAAACATTGCATTTCCCCAACCTAAATTGTTCAGTTAGTTTTTCAGGCTAAGGCATTTTGCCCGCTCCTCTCAGCAGGGTGTTGTAAGCAGTGCACCTTCAGTTCCTGCTACCAAAGACAGTGAAATTCAAGGTGATGCTGTCTCATTATAACATTTCCCACACCCTAACCTCGTTGACTCCAGGAGGAGCATGTTGCCTCTTTTGTTTTGACATGATTTAAGAATTTGAATGTTTGTAGATCTGAGTCTAAGCTCATTTTCGATTTAATTCTCTTTTCTATCATGAGACACAATGGGCCATGAGATGTTTTAAGAACAATGTGCATGGCACGAACTGCTGTGCTGCTGCAGGCAGGGACTGCCAAGGATCCCAAGGAGGGTGCCAGGGAGCCTGAGGCTGCATACCTGCCTAACTGCACTAGCTGGAAAGGGCTGCTTGGTTGGGAAGCATTGACAGTTGCACAAAATGGGGTTCAGAGGATGAGGAAAGAAGGCAGAATCATGTAAAGATTTGTTGAAAGGTATTTATACCTACTTAAAACATGACTAGAAAAGACATGATAATTTAAGAAATGGTTTTGAACTAATCCATGACTAATCAAACTCTCTAGGACAGAAAATGCAATAAAATAAAATCCTTAATGTTTCTCACTTCCTTCTGCAAACTGTTTGTAGCTGTGGGAAAATTTGCATGAAGTGTTTGTGTGTATGTTTGCAAGAAAGAGCTGCAGCAGGTATAGTGGACAGACAGTGGCAGTATAAACCAGCCTTCTCAACTAGTAAAGTCATTTTAGAGAGACAGGCTCTTTCTACCTCTCCTTTTGTGTGACGTTAGGTCCCAAAATACTAACAGATGTGATCACTGAACCTAAGAGAACAGGCAACTGAAATAAGATGGAGAAAGGAAAAGAGTCTTTTTGCTGACAAAGTAGCTGCAGTCCCCAGGTGGGGTAACCCTGAGCCCCACTTAGACCCTTCCTCTGCACCATGAGGACCGCGGGAATTTCAGAGGATCGGTGTGTTTTCAAGAAAGATCATAACATCTGAGGCTGCCCTGGGAAGACTTTCTGCTTTCTGAGGCTGGCCTGAGCCTCTGGCTGCTAGCACTGCTGTGTTTAGAGCCTCAGAGACAATGTCACATGGGACATGGGGATAAGGCATTTCTTAGATCCTGGTGGGCTCAGCCCCTTGAGACACATGTAACCATTTCTGCATATGCCCGAATCTTAACAAATATGAGGAATTTAAAGTTACATGAGAAAATCAAAATGGTTGGCCTGAGCTATGCATCCTGGTACCTCCAGTCTGGCAGGGTCTGGCAGCAGTGGACTGGGGCAAGAGCAGTAAAAACAAGGCAAAAACAGGGTAATCACTCTTCCTACCAGCCTGCCAGCAGCTGGCCATCTGCACCTACCTCAGACCCACACGGTTTATCAGTTCTGGTGAAAGAGCTGTCAAAGGCTGTCTTAGAAAATCCAAAAACCTAAGAAAAGATACAGAGTAAGTTTATCAAAGAGATTAATTATTGCAAAGCACAAGAACACTCCCAGCACACAGATACATTAAAAAAACAAGGGAGAAAAATTGAAAAAAACCCAAACAAACAGCAAAACCCGCCACTAATACATGAAGTAGAAGCAAGAAAACTTTCTCTTCAGAGACCATCAGTTTTAACATGGTGTCAACGAGTAGAAAGTTAACATGGTAAAGATGAATCAAAGTGTAAAAATGTTAAGAAAACACTTGGGCAGTCTAACGAGAGGTAGGAAAGATATATGTGTTAAGTGAAGGCGTAGCAAGAATAAACAGTGGCTTGTTATTGAGAGCATTGTGAGAGATAAGCATTCCTGTGACACGTGTCCTTTAAACAAAAAAGCTTTTGGCATTTAAAGAAGAATGCAGGGAGAAGATTCTTCTTATCTTCCCAGGCACAAAGGCTGGATATATAAAAAATGTGCATGTTGATAATCCAAACAGAAAATGCTGTCTCACTAAGGGCTTATGCACACACGGAGTGCTGTGGAAGCAGCTGCTTCTGATCAGGCCCTCAGTGAGAACACACTGGAAATACTTCTTAGCATTAAAAGAGATAAGCCTTTAAGCTAACAAGTCTGTACAAAAGCTTATGCCAATCTTCTGCTAAGCAAATATCTTATTATTTAAATACACTTGTATTCTCTTCAGGCATAGTGATTGTGGTCTGTGTTCAGCTAAAAATGGCTTTCCTTTCCTGAATGCAGTCTTCTTGAGCAATAATGTCTGAGAATGATAACCATGTCCCTCAAGGATTGCCATGACATTATAGCTTTGTCAAACACATATTAGCAAACAGTATGAAATCACTGTGGTCATCTGTATGGCATAAGGGAATCACAATACTTATTAAGTCTTTAATCGAACGCAAACCTTTTATTAGGATCTTACTTCATGCCTCCTCCCTCCCCTCTGCTTTCCCCAGTCAGTTTGGCTGTCCTTTCTTCACAGTACAACACAGCACCACATCCTCTCTTCCATGGTAGAACTGAATGCAAATGGAACTGTCCCACTGTGTAATGTAAACTGAACAGCCAGGCTAGTTCTCATTTCTGTGACAGAACACAAGGTTGGCTCATGTGCCTGAGGAAAAGATGTGGGAGACATCTCTACTATTAATATATTTACAGAGTTCACAAAATCTGCCACCTTTACTCAGAAGAATGAAACTCATTCAACTCAGTGAGGTTGAATAGATAAGACAGGATTGCAGCACATGACAAGGGTGTCAGAACTCGGCTCCTTATGTGACAAGATCTATGCAAAGAAGAGAAATTGCTTCTTCAGAAGTACTTTAAAGGGAAGAATTTGCAAAAAGGGCTGATAAGCCTTTAGGGGTTTTTTCACAAACTAGATCCTAAATGCTGATGTAGAATGTCTGAAAGAAGCTTAGGTCTGTTGAGAAAGTTACTGCGTCCCACTTTGTTCACACCCATCCTGACACTTAGAGCAGCTACTGAGCACCTTGTTTTTTCCATGCTGTCCCAGCCTCTCCTTGTATGTCAGGTGCCCCACGTCCTCAGTTTTCTTCATGGGCCTTTGTTGGACTCGCTCCAATATGTCCATGTCTTCATTCTACCAGGAAGCCCAGAACTGACATTGTAGCCCAGATGTGGCCTCACCAGTGCTGAGCAGAGAGAAGAGTCACCTCCCTCAACCTGCTGGTGCAGTTCACCAGCCCAGGAGGCTGTTGGCTTTCCTCTCCTTCTTTCTTCTGCAGAAGCCTGGCTTCTGGTACTTTAGTGAAGGAAAACTGTGGTAGTAACATATCATACCTTTCAGAAATCCAGCAAACGACAACATCACATTCAGTAGCAAAGTAAAAAAAGATCAAAAAAAAAAAATCAGCAAAATACACAACAAATTTTCTTTTATTCAAATACCAGGCTGCACTTGCCAGCAAAACAAATGGGGCTGTTTTGAGATGCTAAAGGAGAAATACAGATTTTTCTTTCGAAAATGCTTAATATGTTTTTAAAATACCCACAAGTGATGTGCCAGCCACTTTTGTACACACCTGCAAGCTGTATTAACTCCTGATATGCAAAACATTGTATGCTACATATGCATGGAATCAAAGCACTCTGAGAGATATTCTTAATACTTAAATGGTAACTGATTTTAATGAGGATGAACATTTATCTTGAATAAATTAACATGAGACAATATTAAAAAATCCTAAATTAATTTGCACTAGTGAAAATTAATCATTCAGTAGAATTTTAATAGACAAGTCTGAAGATATTCTAATGTCTACTTGAAAAGACTTTGACTTTAAAGTATACTAAGGCATTTTTGTGAGTTTTTGCTTTTTAACTCCTCAGTAGGACTGAAAACAGGGTATGTCCAGGCTTTCTAAACACATTCCCTTTCTCCACCTTGCTGTCTGGGGTTTCTGGATATGCCATTCTGATCAAGCTGCTGTTGAGTCTGGAAACCCTTGGCACATCAGCTGTGTGTTTACACATCAGTTCTTGACAGTTTTCCCTGAAAGTCAAATCACTGCCAGAGGGTTATGCACCTATCCTAGACCGAACACTTCTGGATACACAGCACTCACTATGCATGAATTGCCCACGTTTTATATGCCACAAATTATGGATATCAGACTCATTTTGCCAGAACATGAGAACTAAGTCCAGTGCCACTCAAAGATGTTAAGCACACCCTACATGTGCAGCTCAGGCATTTGCACACATTGATCCCAGACAGGAATACAGTGTGTCTAATATCAGCATCAATTACATTCTCCCTGACAAGACACTGAGATGTTTATTCAACTAAACAGTAGCTCTCCCTGTCCCTGCTCAGCACTCACAGGCTAGGGGCAGGACATATAGGGAGGTCCCTCCACCTGGGCCCGGGGGCCCTTGGATCCTTTCAGATAACCATGTAAACGTTTGGTCCTCATTTTTCATTTCCCAAAGTATAAAGCAAAAGGACGTTCTTCAAAACAAGCACTTGTTTAGTTTAAGAAAGGAGAAGAGATTGTGCTGCCCTTCCTGTGCCCTCTCTCTAGTGGGGCGGTGTTGGCCATTTAGAGGTGGTGCAGAGAGGCACCTGCCTCTCCTCCAAATCCTTGTGTGGGAATACAAGGTACCACAAGGTGCAGGTGAAGTTCTTCATTACTGCTGTTCTCAGACCTCTCAAAAAGGGCAGCATGTGCCTTTTTCTCAGTTTAGAGGGCTGGCGTGAACACTAATGTTTCAGATCCAGATTCTGTCTACCCTTCCTGGCTGCATTTTCAACAAATTGCTGAATATAAGAATTCAGCACTAAATTCACTATTTTCACAATTCACTAAATTGCTGAATTTAGTGTGATTTTAGAAATTATCTGTGCAAGGGATGATGGAGATGCCAATGCTATCTAATTTAGGCACGCCTGGGCCTTGTGAGAGGAGTGGTATTGCTTTCCAGGCAAATTATATTCATGCAACAGAATTTATTGTGCATTGTTCACCATCTGAAAGAGTGGCAGAATCTGATCATTTCCAGTTTTGAACCTAAACCTGAATCATGTAAGGCTGGCTAAAGAAATGACTGTTCACCCTAGACAATCCTTTATTACCCTTTCCTTTCTCAAAAAAAAAACCAAAAACCAGACAACCACCAAAAACAAAAACAACAACAATAAAAACCAAAAAAAACCCCAAACCCCAAAAAAGCCCCAAAACAAAACAAACAAACAAACAAGCAAACAAAAAAACCCCAAAAAAAAACCCAACAAAAAACCCAAAGGAAACAACCATGCAGCTGTTTCAGTAAGAGATGTTCCTTTTGCATATGCCCTAAAGAGGTTCAGGAAATAACTGGAATTTCAAGTGCAATAAGAATGAAGGATTGGACTTGGCATCATTATCTGTCATTAATAAATATGTACAGAAGAACTTTGTCCCTTCAAAGGGTCATGAGACATTAGCTGGTTTGTCTTCTTATTTGGCCAAGTAAGCAGTTTAGTTTCACAGGGGATTATTATAGCTAAATTACAGCCTCATATGCTCTTCATGAGACAAGAAGGACACTTCAATGAGCAGCTTTTTCTTACAGTTGTGGTCAATCTTGATGTGTGAAGGACACAACTCCCTATTTGTTTCCAGTTAATTTCAGAATTATTTTCCTTCAGATGTCTCTGAAAACAAACAACACAAAACGACAAGGTGAAATAGGAAATTTTACATTTGGATTTAAAAACTGCACAGAAAGTACAGGTGAATGAGCTCTTGAGCCAAATTAATGGCTGCAGGTTAGGGCTTGTCTGTACCATAAAATCGTTTGTCAGTGCAATTACACCAGCAATCCAAAGACTACAGCAAAAATAAAGCTAATGTATGACTCCAACACAGCTATGTCAGCAACTTTGCGTAAGTATGTGAAGTTCATACCAGTAAATTTTTCTTTTACTAGTATAGCTTACACAGTTTAGGGAAATACTTGACCTAGACCAGGCAAAAGAGCTCATTTAGTCAGTATAAACTGTGACTCCAGCAAAAAGTTTCCCAGTGCTTCTCCAGTGTGATTACAACCATGGTGCCTGTGTCATGTTGCTGGTCTGGCAGACATGGAGCTACCTCCCTCGCGGGGAGAGGCTTCCCAGGGCTGTGCCCTGAGGCTGACCTAACAGAGCTGCAAGCCTGGAGGGATGTTAATTAATAATTTAATTAATGTTTAATGGCAATATGCCAGTGTGCCAGACTTCACCAGTGGATTGTGTTTCTGGCTCTGCCAAACTATAAAAAACAAGTTTGAATCTGCCCTATGGAGGAATGGCAGGGCTTGTTCAAGTAGGAAGAACATCTAGAACATCTAGATAATCATGGTAGTCTTCCCTGGCCTTAGGGTGTTTGAACCTACAACTTCTTTGAGACAGGTTCTTCAAAATCCTGACTGTGTCAAAGCTAAGATTTACAGCTCTCAGAGCAGTACACTCTTTATTTGCTCCCTCTTGTCTCTTTCTTCTTTCTGTAATCACCATTGATTGCAACCTGGGAAAAAAAGCTTCACTTCTCATATTAGAGAAAAGTGAAAACAGCAGGCAGTTGAAAAATTATCTAACCATGCAAATTAGCAAAATAAATGATGTCCCCAAATCTGCATTGAAAGTTACTTAGGAAAGGGACTTTCAAAACTGCAGTGAAAACACAACTACAGTCATGGATTTCAGTTCCTCACTCCAATATACCCAAGACTACAAAGTTTGCCTCAGCTTTTGATGCAGAGGCTTTTCTATGAAAGAAACAGCTTGCTTAGAGAGTCAGTGGCATGACAGCTCCAGAGAAATGTCCTAGAAAAACAGTATGAAAGGATTAATGAAGATGCAGTGGGGTCAGAAAGGCTGAATTCCATTTGTAGCACTGTCTCTAGATTTCAGTTATGAGGGAACCTACATCTCAGCACTGCCATGGGAAAAAAAAAATGCACCTTAATCTGTTTCATACAATTACTTAAAAAAAATGGTACAAATTGAAAATGAAGAAAACTACTTTGTCTTAAAAAAACCGCCTCAATTGGTGAGTTCATGAGAACAGAAAACCACAGTTTTTTCATTCCTTACTGCATTTGTCTCTCTTTTCTACTTTTCCTTTTTTTGTCTCCTATTTAATAAGCACAGAAGCTTAGTCAGCTGAGACTGTTCCTTTTCCAGCACTTCTGTGCAGTTCAAGTCCAGAAAGCAACCTTCTGAAACAGCCTGACAACAGTACTCATTTTCAGCTCTCCACATGGCTGGACCATGTTGTTTCTGTCCTTTTCCAGCCATGAGGTTACAAGCAGCTATCAGCACTCGAGACAGAAACTGCCTTCTCTGGTTTTGCTGCTGTTTTTTTGTTGTTGTTGCTGTTTTTGTTCCTGCATGCCTCCATCTCATTTTTGTTTGCAGGGACACAGAAGGAGATACTACAGCAGCACCGGAGTTATTCCAATTCATTGCAATGGACTTTCTATCCTCCCATTTTCTCACACCGAAGAAAAGCCACTGTTGACATCTTTAATACCATCTAAAAGACTGTCAAGATGAGGACTTTCCTCATTAAAAAAGCAGAAACAACTCACGGCAGCAAAAGGAGAGAAACCAGTCTTGTTAAACAGAAAACCACATATTTTAAGTACTTCCAGGGCGGTGTGGCATTTTTTCTTACTTTCTCTTGAATCCTTAATGAAAGGTTAAACATGTTAATGATGGTTGTTGCTATAGCAAGCTCAGGCATCTGTAGTGAAGTCCCTTGCTTAATTGCTTATTGTTCTGGAGTGATGAGGTTATGTTAACATCATTGACCCTCTGGTCACATTTATTCTATCAAAATTAACATAGCAATGACCTGAGGAAAATCTCTATTCTTTCTTTCTCTCTCCTGCTTAGGGTGAGGACTTGCTCTTACTAGTATCACCTTGGCATGCTTCAGCCTTGATTGTGGAAAGAGGTTTGAGGGGGACACTGGTGAAACTCTGCAAATAATAAATAGATTTTTTTAAAGTAGACCTGACTGTTGAGGCTTACTTCTGTATTACATTAAAACTATTTTTTCCTCCTAATGACTCTATTTAAAAGTAATTTAGATCAATAGACTTAATTTTGATGGATCATATATACCAAATAATTAAAAGTAGATATTAATAAATAGCATAAATGACCTTAGGAAATGAGAGAATGGGTGGGAAATGGTTAACTGATGAATTCTTCAGGAACTATCATGATTTGACATATGACAAAGGTGAAAGAGACAAGATATTTTTGTGTGTTATTTTCTTATATATAAGCCTAAAGCAGCTAATTTGGTTATTTTATCTGGCTATATATTTTATAAGACTTTTGCCTGTATTAAAGGTTAATTGCATATAACCATGTCAAATCCATATTTCTCAAAATGCTCACAAGTGCAAGTGTAGAATCTCGACAGAAAATTTAAGTGTTAGAAAAAAGCCATAGTGGAATGTCTCTGATGGCTGTTGGAGACCAGCAGGCTGGAGAAGCCACATCCTCCTTGGCTGGCTAATGATTTCAGAGTGTGGATACGTCTGTCAGCCATTAAGGATGAAAATTTATGGGATTGCTTTATAACCCAAAGATTATCCAAAGAGAATGATTTCCCTCAAGGCAGCAAAGGTCTTTTTCTTTTTTGTTTTGCTAGAGCCCCCAAAGAAGACAGCTAATGAAGTGAAACCTTTCTTCCATTGGTAGAGAATTTAAAGGGCAGCTGGATAAAGATTACAACAGTAAGTAGTATAATGGCATTACTTCTTAAAAGTGTGCTTTTCCCTTACTACGTATAGTCAGAAAGGATATTTTAGTCAGAAGAGAGTTTAATTCTCTTTCTCAACTTCTTTACATGCTAGAGCAAGACCCCACCCTCAATATGATGTGGACCGTGAAAGTAATGTTTTATGTGAAATGTCCTACTTTGTTTCATTTTCAGTCTTTTCTGTAACTTTGGAGTTTCTGTGTCTGTGAGCAGGGGAACACATGGCCTCATGGATATCACACACTGCCTTGGATATCATGTTTGTGAGGGTTTTAAGCATTTCAGAAAAAATAACAGCTTATTTCAGATTTACTATGTTGCTTAACTCAAATACAATATAAAAGTTGCACCTCATTTAAAAATAAATACAAAGTATATTTTGAAATAAAATACAAGTTCATAATAAAATATTTTTTTTAAATCCCTGAAACACAGGATTTCAAGTTTTTCTGTGTTTTCATGGGTTTTTCCTCACACAGAAAAGAAAAACAAAGAAGAAATCCAGCTGAATCAAGTGAAATTCATAGAAGGTTCAGCTATGAGTGAAAAGAACTGGAATCACAGTTTAACTCATATCTAGAAAAATTCTCATCTGTGTTTAGCTGAAAATGATGCCTAGAGATTTTTGGAAGCAAAGGCCCTCTTTACTAGCAGGTAAAGTCACTGCAGACTGCCAGAGCAGAACCTTGCAGATTTAATGAAAACACAGATAATCCCTGAAAGCTTTTAAAGCAACAAACTTAGTCAAGCACAACAAGGCATCCACTTCCAAAAAGAGGAAAAGGATTGCATTCAGAGTACTATAATTTTACAGCAAACTGGCACAAACCAGAAATATGCCTGTGCACTTCTATACCCAGGACAATGATAACTGCTTTTACAAAGGTGACAGGCTAAGTGTGACTGGGGGTCACAGGTGGCAGCTCAGAGGTGCCTTTCCTGCCTTATTCACATTTCAAGCAACAGCAGCAGCCCTCAGGGGAAAACCGTGCTTGTTTTGGGAAGTGAAGGTTACCAGCCAGTCTGAAAAATCACTCTTCCTGCATTTGTTTGCATCCACAAGTGATAATAGCTACCCTCACCTTTTTCCTTCAGAGCATGCATGCTTATTTCTAATGCCAGTGTCATGAAATACTTTTCTTATGTTTTCAATTGTATTTTCATCAATATAGCTGTAGTCATGTCCTTCTTCCTCTTCTGTCTCATAGTTTCTTGCTAGGCCTGAAAAATTAGCAAAAAATAGCTCTAAGGAAATAGAAAACTCTTACCTTGGTCTGAAAAATAAAAAATGGTACAGTTCAAAAAGACAACCATTAAAGCAAAGAAAATAATGTTCTCCTTACTTTTATATTTTTCAGAGATCTTAAATGACTTGCTTAAGTTTCTGAACAGTATCTGTGACAGAACAAGAATGAAAATAAGCTGAGCATTTTACAAGAGAATCTTCTCTCAAGAAATCCTAATTCAGTTTCTGCATAGGACTTGTACCTGTAAGTTGACTACTCCCTGCTATCTGTGCACAAATAACTTTGAATTTTATTGAAATGTTTAAATGGTGTAATCATTAAAAGCATAAAAGCAGGCAGATAAAATTATCTGACCATATCAAGAGAAGAGCAGTCCACTTGCCACGAGTAGCACATACCATCTTTACTACAGATGTGCTCCCATGCTCTTGTGTTTCATTGCCTGATGAGGACCTCCTGCAGCTAGAAAACCACGGTGTTACCTTGGGATTTCCTAGAGCCAGAATGCCCAGTTGCTTCTTATTTAGAAGGTGATATAACAGAGACACAGACTTGAGAGTGGCATGGAGTTAAAATGAAAAGTTTTGAAGTGCATTTCTTTACATCCACCTAGACTAGCCTGAAGCAGCACTGAGGACAAACCTTTCAGAAAGCAGCAGTGTTTTCCCACAAGAGCAGACACCCTCACTGGAGGCCTCTTAGCAGTTCCAGCCCTGGAGTGGGCTCTGCTCTGCATCTGGGCACAGTAACAGCCTCACTGTATAGCTCACACTGGCTCAGGCTGCTGCCAGAAGCTCCCAGGGTCTCCTCCCCTGGTTGTGTGGTCCTACCACTTTCCTGAGGCTAGAGTAAGCTCTGCAAGATACATGAAACCACCGGTCTCATGGAACAGAACCCCCTAAGGATCAGTCAGTGAGTGGCCTGTATCATCCCTTCAGAGCCATCTCATCCCTTAGCCCAGCCTGTGGTGGGCAAGAGACAGGTGGCAATAGGACCAGCTGATGGTGGTGATGTCATCCAGGTCCCCTGCCAGGAGCAAATCACCCTTGGAGTTTATCAGGAAAGCTGATATGTACCGTAGCTGAGACGATACTCTGTTTCCAAGCAAAAAGTTTCACCTGAAATTGCAGCCAGTCTGAAACACTGCTGTGGGTACAGCTGTTCCTCGTTGATTAATATTCTAGGACACAACCTGGAACAAGCTACAATACTGCACTAGCTGACCTCCTAGCAAGCCACGTTTGTCAAACAGGTTCTTTATGGGATGAAGCTTCTCAAACAAAAATCTTCCCAGTCTTACTCTTGCAACCACTGTGTGCCCCTTCATCAAGAGAATGTAATCTCTCAGCAGCCTCCAAATCCCACCTGTGTTCCTCCTGAGACTCTCCATGGCTGAGGTGTCTCTCCCTGAAAAAGTGGGTTGTAGTAATTTCTTTATGAAGGTGTGATCCTTTCCTTTATAGGTTTTTTTAAGGCCAGAAATAAACAGTAAGTTAATCAAGCAGCTGTCTGCCCAACACCAGTGCAGAGTCTATCACAGACCAATATTACCACAAGTCCCCTGCTACTAAATTAGCAAAGTATTTCCAGATCTAGGCATCAAAAGAAAAACAAAGCAAAACAAAACAAAATCCCAAACATGTGATTAGAAATGCATTGAAGATCTCACTCGCACATGTGGCCACTATCTTGTTAATAAACATTTCCTGGTTTGAAGTTCATTTGCAATTTGGCTCTGTTTGATATTAGTCAAAGTAAACTAATGAATAAAACAGGCACTGAAAGAATAAGCTAATCCCTGTGATTCAGCGAGGGAAATATTGTGCACTTAGACTCGCTAATATGGATATATGGTACAGATTGCTCATGGATGGCATAGCTAGACTTTCTTCTTTCCCAAACACATGTAAACAAAATTATATGCTTCTAAACAAGAGAGCTCAAGGAGAAAGAACGTTTGATGGCATTAGGCCCGACTAAATCACAGCTGTCCCTAGTCCCAAACCTGTGCAGGATGTCCTTTGAAATGTATATATTTACACTTCAGTAAAGCATGAAGCAATGAATAAGACAGGTTGAACAACCCCAGGGGGATTCTGAACATTGTAATCAGTGCAATTTTCTTCCCCATTTGAAAAAAAAATCTATTAGCTTCAACATTGAATTGCTGAATCAGATAGGCCATCTCAGCCTGCCAAGAAAACAAGGCTTATGTCACCGTGCTGTCCATCCATCCATCAATCTCTTCAGTACTTTTACAAGTTTATTTTTGCCAGTTTCAGTCAGATTTGAAAAAGGGACAGAAGTCTCACCGTGGTTACAAAAGCTGGAGTTGAATTAGTTCCTCTATTGAAAGAGAAGCATGCAGAACACAGCTGTTACACACTCCATTTGGCAGCAGACAACAGGATAAATCAGCGTGTCCATATTGGTTGGCCACTCAACACACACATCGCTCCAGACATGCTCTTTTTCTTTTGATAGAAACACCATAAGGAGAGTTTTGGTTATTGTCAGGAAAGGCAGAGAGGAGCAGTAGGGGACAACAGACCTGAATACTTATTAAACCAAATTTCATTAATTCTGCTCTTCCTGGAACAATTTGTATAATTATATTTGGCTTTATAGTGGAAGGCTAGTGCTCTGCAGACTAAAAATTTCCATTTATCTCACTTGTATCCTCAAGTCAATAGGATTTGTTGTTTTTTTTTCTCAGCGTATACTTGCTGTTTTTCAAGATTTCAAGGTCAGAATGGTTACCATAACTCTCCATTCTGCCCTTCTTCAAAATGTAGGCAGCAAAAGTAACCCAACCCATCAAGACCCCTGCTTGAATGAAACAAGTGCTAGAGGCCCCAACTCATGTACATACTGCCTCTGGCTATGTGACCATAACACAGTTTTATAGCTATGGTAAATATTTCAGATCAGTTTTAGCGCTGCATAAATTAACATTCAACCACATAGCATTTATTGTTTATTTGTGACTATGCCAAAAGTAGTTGCGAAATATTCTGCAAAATAATATTATGAACTCAACATGGTAGAACCACATCCTTATTTCTGCACATCACTTAAGTGAAAATCCACAAAACTGAAGGTATATGCATAAACCAAAGCAGTTTTATGAACAGCAGCATTTTATTTGCTGTGAGCCTGGTTCAGATGCACCTCAGTGCTAATGAGAACTAATTCCTTAGGGAGAGCTACTGAAAGCTGATCAGTGATAGCAGAATCAGAGCCCATAAAACAAATGGACTGTTCCTTGAGCTGATATCCATCAACCATTACTTCAGCTTATCTTTAAAAACTGTTAAGTGCTACAATCAAAATATTTCACATAAACTGTAGGGTTGCATTTCATGTATGGGTAATGTTTATCTCCCTCTGGAATCTACTAACCTATTGTTTGGAAAAGTTTAACCTTAAATTTAATTTATTTAAAAATATATTAAATTTCCTGAAAGCAACAACTGTTGACCTCTTTTGCTTTTAAATTTTTTTCTTTGTCAGTTTTTTTCTAGTCTATCTTGCTGTTTTTATTGAACTTTTTGAGTCTTTATTTCCACTGTTTCACCACTGCCTCATATAAAAGAAATCCCCGGTGTATCAACAGCTCTTGCAGATCAGAAATGCTTGCCAGGAGTTTTAAACAATCTCATATTTCTTGCCTCATCATATGTTCCTGCAAGAGGATGCAGAGAGGGGCTCAGGGCACCATCAGACATGTTCAAGTGCTGCTCTGCACAGGATTCGGGGAGCAGAGCCAGGCAGCACTGCCAGAGAGTGGGAGAGGGGACTGACAGGGAGCATGCTTTAGTTTAATTACATGTAACACTGTGATACCTCCTCCTTGCAAACACCTCTTTAAGCTCCTGCCTGAAATCTCTGAATATTACTGCAGTTAAAGTCAGTCATATCTAATAAACCAGTGAAACCAGAAGGATTCAGAGCCTATGCTTTCTTCCCCCCTGCTGTAAAGCAAGTTACAGTTCAGTTAAGGGCAAAGCTGATTGAAAATGTTTCAATACCATTTGCTAAAGTGTGCTAAGATCCTATGAAATGGTATGATCTCCATATTTTAAGTAATTTTCTTACCTTTTTTTAACCTTACCTCAGAAAATGTGTCCGTCAAAAGTTTTGTCTTTACAGCCCAAAACACAAGAAGGTTTTTGTTTCAGTTTGGGTTGTTTTTTTTTTAAGATAATTACAAGACCACAGGAGCCTAAGAATCTAATATCAATTTTGCCATAATCAAAGACTGAGCTGAGTGTGGAAGCCGGAGGGAGTTGTCACACATGCATACAGTAAAGGATTCCTAACTCATATTGCTTGTCTCCAGGTGCCTAGTTCAGAACATTAAGACAAAATCCCTGTTGTGTCATCAAAAAAAGAGCAGCGTTTGTTTTTTTTTCCAAAATAATTCAGAATTCTAGGTTTTGTATTAAGTTTTTGGAGTTATTATGTTTAATAAATTTTAATATTCGTTTTAGAACACAGTGCCATAGTCTAGTGTATTTTCTTAACTAATGGGACAAGTTACAGCACAGGGGCAGAAATTGCTTAAACCATGTTTGCAAATTTAGTAGACATATGTGTATCCTAAAGTACAATCAGAAGGCCCATTCTTCTTTTTCTTTCTCCAGCCCACTAGCCTCCTAAATCAAGTGGGTAAAGACAGAATATATAAATACCATCCTTAAAATATCGTGACATCAATAAACAAAATCAGCATTAACACTCTTTTGCTGCAGACTGTAACTATTCCAGAAACCTATCCCATGAACAAGAAGATTACATAATGTTTTAGAAACTCCACTTAAAATAAATTTCAAGGATAAAGAAAAATTGATACAGCAGATTTCTGATGAGAATTCTTATCCTGCAGATATTGGTACCATTTTTAATGAATTCAAACCCAGTCAAATATAAGAAAATAATATCTTCAGTCGCCTATTCAGGTTTAATTGCAACAGAGGAAAGATGGTTTAATTTCTTAGAAACAAGGATAATAAATCCTATCTCTATGAACATGAACTCTGTAAGGAAAGACAATAGAGGCTTTAAAACTGAGAGAAAAACATGCTGCTTTTCTTTTCAGAACTATCTGGTCTTTGGCAAGAAATAGCAATTGTCTCTGTAACTAGGGGGTTTTTTGAGAGTACAGATTCAACATCCTTATTAGGAATTTGAAACAGGTTGGTGCTTTGGAGGGTGGCTTAACATTCATCACTAGAAGTTTAAAGATTAGTCAGTGAATGGTGCATTTCCTCCTACTCAAAACCCACAAGAGTGTATCTGTGTTATTAGTCTTGACATATTTTCTAATCCATTATCTTGTGAATTAGCAGATCAGAGTATACCCTCTGGAACAGGCAAGCTTGCTGCACGCAACAGTGGACTCATGGGGATCCCTTGGCTGGCCAGGAAGAACTGTTATGCCATCTAATCCAATCTTCTGTATAATTCTGCATTTATCTTTTAATCAAGCCGAATAATTTTGGACTATACTAACACACAACTTTCAAAACAAAACTTCAGCTTTGATTTGGGTATGTCAGTGTACAAACCATCACTGTTCTTTGGACGAGGTTAAATCTGCCTAGCTCAAACTCACACTACACTCCAATTTAGACAGAGTTTGTAAAGGGATATGCCCCAAGGCAATTAAATGAGAATCAATTTCCTACTCTTGTGAAAGAAGAATCATTATTATACTACTTCATGATTTTCTATGTGTGTACTAAAGAGAGGTGCTAGAGACCCTCAGTAACAAAAGCTATTCTTTGTCTTGTGTTCAGTGGGTAGTCTAAGTCAATACAGTAAATAGGATGAGCTTCAAATCAACTAATTGTAATTTTCATGAGAAATGAGGCAGGAGATGTGACTGATGAGCTTTTGAGTTGGATACGTGGCTAAGAAGAGGGCTAGATGGGAAGAGTTAATGTTGTGAATCTTTGCAGTAACAAAAGCATGCAAACCTTCAGCAGTCCTAACACCATTTTTTCTTTAATACACCTGGTCATACACCCAAAGCTACCTGCAAAATACAGGTCTCCAGCCATAAACTCAGGGAAATAGGAAAAAAATTAATTTGACTGATACCTAAAGGTTTTTAAAAATATGTCTCCTGGAAGCCTTATGGAGCATATGTCTCCTGGAAAAGTTGTCACCAATCTACCATGACTATTGATATGTGAATCTCAATCAGAAAAGTAAACTCTGCTTTCTCAGAAGGGATGTCACAACAATTAGGATCTCGATGGAATGAGGGCCAAAGGAAATTGAGCAAGAACAACTAAGAAAAGATATTTTCATACTTGAAAAATTTTCTAGGAAAAGTTTTTTCTCAATTACATTGTTTCAAAATTAAGAACAAATGAAGAATTGGCTAAGAAAAACAGACTTGTTCTAGAAACTGAATGATCACAATAAAAATCAAGTGCTTTTTGAGATTCTGAGAAAGGTTTCTCTATTACATCTAAATAAGGCTTAATGGGATGGACAAAAGATTAATACTACTGTCTCTGAGTGAATAAAGAGAGAGAAGGCAGATAGATTTCAAGCAGGGCAGATGAGACAGTCAGCAATATTGCTTTGTTTCACCGTGGTGCAGAAACATGTTCAGTAGAAGGTCCAAATTGTGAACTGCGACAGAAAATCCAAGTCTGTTTTCTAGTGTCCAGAACCACAAACTGCATGAGCTAACATGCAACGTGAAGGAGAAGGAAGAAATATTGCTGGTACCATGTCTAACAAAGGCAGCTCTCTGTCTAGGGACAGGTGAACAGCCCCCTGATGTTTTCTGGGTCAGGATTTAATGGACAGACCAACATGAATGATGTTGTGGGTGTCTGCTACAGCCATGGTGATACATTAATGGCACAATTGATGGGAACAAGCTTCCCTTAGTAAATTTGCAGATTATACAAAGTTGGGAGGAGCAGCTGAGATGGTTGTGCTCCCATCCAAAGGGACAAGAACAGGCTGGAGAACTGAGCAGAGATGATTTTCATGAAGTTCAGTGAAGGAAAATGCAAGGTTCTGCACCTGGGGCTGAATTACTGGAAAGCAAATATGCCAAGAAAAACACTGGGGTCCTGGAAGACAAGCTGACCATGCTCCAGCAATGTGCCCTTGTGGCAAAGTAGTCCAACAACCTCCTGGGCTGCATTAGGCATGGTGGTGCCAGCAGAGATCCTTGTCCCCCTGATCAGCACTGGTGAGAGCACACCTGGAGTGCTGGGTCCAGATCTGGGCTCCCAGAACAAGAGAAAAATGGTTGTTCTGGGGCAAGTCCAGCAGAGGGCCGTGAAGAGGATCAAGTGCCTGGAGCATTTGAAATAGAAGGGGAGGTTGAGACGGCTGGGACTTTTCAGCCTGGTGAAGAGAAGGCTTGGGGAGGATCTTATCCCTGGGTATCAATGCCTGATGGGAATATGTGAAGAAGATGGAGACAGAATCTTTTCAGTGCTGCCCTGACGCTGGCTCCGGGGG
>VZRZ01007143.1:484759-511496 GCA_013398175.1 Climacteris rufus | reverse complement strand
GGTACAAGGGATGCTGGGGGTGAACCAAAAACTCACCCCGAGCAGGGAGAATGCCTCAGACTGTGGCAACCTCAGGCTGTGCCCACCAGTCTTGAGCCTGTGGGGCTGTGGCTTTTGCCACATACGCCGGCACACTGCCCAGTTACAAAAGAAACACAAGTGGTAACAAATACTGTCACAGTAGGAAAATGGTTCTAATACAAGAAATGAAAAGACTAAGTGAACTTCCAGTCCTGTTATTGAGCTGAAGCTTTAGTAACTGGCTCCACGCTTCTTTTGTCAGCCAGGGGATCTCAGTTTAGAAACTATTTTACAGTTCCCGTAAGAGGGACAGGAAGTGACTGTATGACTTCACTTCTTGCTACATGAACTGAGCATCTGTGTTCAGAAAAATATTTGAAGAATTTTCACCATAAAGGCATTAAGAGACTTTAGCCTGTGTGACTTTTCCTGTCTGTGAGGAGTCTAGGTCCATCAAGTAAAGCACCTACACAGGCATTGACTTCCGTGCTTGTGAATAAGCCACTCCTCAGCATAAGCTTTATGTCTGCCTTTATCAAGGAAGCATCATGTTTTCTTCAGGTGTGTTTCCCCCGCTTCCCATGCCTGTCTCACCCCACAAAGACTAACCCATGCAAGTGATCCAACTAATCCCTGTAGCATTTTCAAAGACAAGCCTCAGTGATTTGCAGAAAGTTCCCTCGATAAAAAGGAGTACCACATTAACACATCTTGGTATTTATTTTTTTGTGAGATTTAAACAGAGAATACTGTCCTTTGTAGCCGTCAACATGTAAGCTTTNAAAAGGAGTACCACATTAACACATGTTGGTATTCATTTTTTTGTGGGGTTTAAACAGAGACTTTGTAAGCTTCGCCATTTACCCCTATAAAATCTAATCAAATCATTAAACTGTGCCAAAATGGAGCCTGAAGGGAGATTTTTCAAAGCTACAAAATAACAAATTTGGAATAATATTTCAAAGCAGCCAGATAGCCAAATACCTTCCTGTGTTGGTTTTGGCTGGAGTAGAATTAATTGTATGCATAGTATGGGGCTATGTTTTGGATTTGTGCTGAACACAGGATATAGAGATGTTTTTGTCATTGTTAAATTGTGCTTACATAAAGCTAAGGCCTTTTCTGCTTTTTGTACTGCCATGCTGGGGAGGGAAACTGGGGTTGCATGGGAGCTTGGGAGGAAACATAGCCAGGGCACATGACCCCAACTGACCAAAGGGATATTCCATATCATATGACAGAAGAAGAAGGGAAGAAGGAGGGAAGTGGGGACATTTGGAGTGATCGCATTTGTCTTCCCAAGTCACTGTTATGCATGATGGGGCCCTACTCTCCTGGGGACAGCTGAACACCTGCCTGCTCATAGGAAGCAGTTAATTAATTCCTTGTTTTGCTTTGCTTGTGTGCACAGCTTTTGCTTTCCTCATGAAACTGTCTTTATCTCAATACATGAGTTTCCTTGCTTTTGCCCTTCCAATTCTCTCCCTGATCCTGCTGGTGGGGGAGTGAGTGTGGGGCTGTGTGGTGCTTGATTGCTGGTTGGGGTTAAACCACAGCACTTTCAATAATCAGTCTCCAAATAATCAACTTCCACAGTAATAAGGATTAGTGAATATTCAACATGCCACTGTAGTTCTTCTCCATAACAGGGGTTTATGTTGCTTTCAAAAGTTTCAATATGTGTAGCTGCAAACAGACAATCATTTTTAAGAGTCTCATGCACTGAATAACAAGAAAATAAAGAGAAACTTTAAAGGAAGTTCTTATGTTGGTATCAATTATCAGTTAACAAATGCAGTGAGGATGAATATTTGTGCTTTAGTCTTCCAAATGCTCCGGTGTTGTAATTAATGAGATGTGTTAATATTTCAAGTATAACCTGTGACTGAGAAATTAATAAAATGAATTTTTTTTAATATATTAACCGCCAAGTTGAAATATATATAAAAATACCATTTGGATTTGTCCTCTTATCATCTAGCTTTTCAACTTCAGTACGGTCCTTTCTGAAAAAGGAAAAACTTAATAGATAAATAGAAAAACTAGCCATCTATCAAAAATTATGGGAAATACAAACAAATGGTGACCTCAAAAACAATTATAAGTCAAGTAATTTGCTTGTTATTATTGTTTTCTTCAAAATGCAAAAATATGGGTTGAAGACATTTCCATATCTTTAATGTAAACTTCTTTCTCATCTTAAAACATTTTGGGATAGGTATTTCTTTTTAATAATAGATTATGTGTAAGAATCACTCCAAAGAAAAAGGAAAGCACATGTTTTCCAAACGTCTGTTCCTAAAAACCACTGAATATTCATGCTGCGGTGTCAAACAGAGTTTAATACCATGCTGCTGCTGAGAGCTTGGATGAATTTGCCTTATGGCATTTATGGAGGAAGAACAGAAAGGTTCACTTTTCATTCCTTCTGACTAAGCCACAGAATCCAAGTGAAATCACACAGGATATTCCTGCATGTCAAATTTGCATCAGGGATGGGGTTAAGCTTTGTTATATTAATAGCTCAAACCATAAAGCTTATCTGACCTTTAATCGCACTGGTTTCCAATAGTGTAGCTTTCCCAGTCATGTCCTTCTTGTTCTCACGATGCCCCAAATCATTTTGACAACTAACTTGCAGTACCGAAACATTGGCAGCTTGATCTGAGCACAATTTCTTGGTGGTCTCTACATAGAAATTCTGAAATTACATAGAAGAGCACATTAACTTTACATGTAAATTGTTATTCCAAACTGATGTGACATGTAAGAGCAACATTCTTTGCATTATTCCTGTGAGTTTTAACTACAGATCTTCTGTTTGTCAGTCATCAATGACATTTACCATGGTGCTTGTCTTTCAGACATGTACATCACAAAATAACATGATCAGAAGGCACTCTAGGTGAAGAGATTACCTCTAAAACATATCTCCAGACTTTCTTTTCCTTTTTATTTTTGGAGTCACACAAGCAAAAGGAGATTTATGTATCCCTTTTGGTTGATACAGATTACTTTCTGATTAACTATTTTATTGTATCGATTGTTCATTTAATGTGTTCTGTTACATATTATATCACAAATTCATATAAAGTCTGACATTTCAATTACATTTACCCAGTAGCATTCATAGCATAGTGAGTATAGTTAGATGGTATGAACAGACAATTATGGAGTTATTAATTATGGTTTTATTACATTGAAAAAAGTAAGTTATATGGCTGAAATATTTGCATCCCTTGAAAGTCAGGCTTGATACACACATTTCCATAATTATGTTTTCTGCTTTGTTTTTAATTCTGAGGTATTTATGTCATACATACTTTCAGTCAAATACATATTTTTAGGTGTGTCAGTAACAGCTCAATAAAAGTGTCAAAAATATATCTTTGGTGAAGCTCTACAGTAGCTGCAGTCTAAGTACAAACCAATTGCAAACATTATAACACAGAGTATATATTTTAAGAAATAATCAGTATAGATTTTCTATTCAAAATCAAATGCAGATTTTTTTCCTCAGCAATGACAAAGCCCATCCTATTCAAAGAGATAAGGTCATGTTGGTAAATCTGACAGTAGCTACACAGTAATAGTATCTGGTCTTTTCAGAATCAACCCACAATTTGCGAAAGCGCAACATGAGCCTACATTTTATGACAATCTGCCCTTTTTGAAAAAAGATATCAGCTAGCAACAAAAAAAGTCACTGGTAATTGAAACATGATATTTGGAAGAGTATATTAAGAAGAACAGATAAGGATGAAATCTGTAAAACATAGGGATGATTTTCCCCAGTGGGTGGGTCACAATATTATGTAAGTGGAAGCCCCTCATGGTTCAGTTAGAGGAATCTGTGGTACTTTTCTATCTTTTCTAAAAATGAAAACCCTTCAAGCTTGATCTACAGGGGTCAGTTGAGTTACAATATTCAACGCACGTTTGTTCTCTCCAGGTCATACAATGCTGGGTAGTGTTCTTGATTGCAAAAGAGCCTCTGAGGCCAAGCAAAGCCTTAAGCAGTGATGTAATTCACAAAAACTCAGAGACTTGTACAAAAAGAAATTCAGCTAGGAAATATTTTGCAAAGAGGACAGAAATGTCAGAAGAAGTTTTTCACAGCAGAGAATTAAAATAACCCAATGGAAAAGGTGCTGTTCAAACTAGGACTGTGCTCAGCTGGTGTGTTGTGGAATAGTTTTGCTGAGGCTACAGGATCTTTAACTTTCTGTCACCAGCATGGCATGGCCTTTTTTTTCATCTTCTCTTCTTTTCTTGACCTTCTGCACCTAAACATGCCTGTATATCCCACCTGTTTGTTGCCAGACTGTGCCAATAATATGAACACTCACTTTATAGGCAGTTATTGAGAAATGTCCACCTTCTGCTTGGGGAAAATAAATGCTTAAATAACCATGATTCAGAGCTGTCACTAAACTATTCCTATCCTTGGTATCAGTCATACCTGTTTATCACAAATTAAAGGTCACACAGAAAATTTTTATTTAATAGTCAGCATTCAGGGAGGAATGGAACCATAATTTAAATAGTAGACATAAAGAAAGAGAAGATTTTTTTAAAATCGTGAATTATCTAACTTTCTAGTCAGCTCTTATTTACCCTGTTAATACTAACAGTCGATATGATGCATGAGTATGTTGAGTTTATTTATTTTGTATTGCCTTAACTAATTAAAAACAGGCCTTGGTATCAAAACAGAAAGATCTCCTCATTAAGAAAAATGTAGCTGAAATTTGTGCTAATCTTATAATTCATCAACAAAACCACACACTGTGAACAAATAGTTACCTGGGGCACCTTGCAAACAAATTAAAATATGCAAAACTCAGACATTTAAAAAGAAATAGGATTACAGAAAATGAAGTATCACATCACTTTATGCTGAAATGTGATAGTTTTTTAACATCCTTAATAGCACTATAGATAACAATTATATTAGAGACCAGCGAAGGTATGTTGCTTTTTTTAAGCTATATAACAGTGAAGTCTTACAGTTGTCTTTCAAATACTTGGCAGACTTAACAGCACAGAGATTCCATCCATGCAGAGTCATTGTTCCACTAATTTATAGAAGTCAGGATATCAGCCATGTTTTTCAGTAGTTACTGCCAGAAAAAACACTAATTCAATTAAAAACTCATAATCTGAGCTACAGTCATTTGTTATAACAGACCACTCATGAGGAGCATCTCAGCATTTGGAAAATACGACCAACAGCTACAGGTGCCTGTACTAAAAATTTTATGGCAATGGCTAAGCATGGCCCATTACATCTCCAGGTTTGCTTGTGGTCCAGGAACAACTCAGGAGTCAAAGCACAAAGATGTAAAGGTAAACGAGTATAAAAGTGTGCAGTCCCTCTCAGAAAATAGGAGGTTTTATGTCAAAAAAAATAAAGACAAAAAATCATGAGAGCTAAGGTGAGAACTAAACAGCTCTTACTTTAATAAGAGCAGAAGTGTCAGAATTCAGCAGAAGCTGTGAGTGCAGTGTTTGTCGAAAGTGCACGAACTGAAAGCATTGCAGTAGCAGACTGAGTTTCAGAGTAAGAGGTTTGAATTAATTTCCCTTGATTACCTGAAGAGTTTAATGCACTGCATCTGTGTGTGTGTGTCTGTGTGTGTGTGTACATGAACTCCCTTCTGCAAGCAAGGCTTCCCTTTGCTTCTCTGCTCCAGAAGCAGTGAAATCTAACAGCAGGTCTTATTCTTATGAATGGCACTGGACAAATAGTAATGCTTTCCCTATCTACAGCCACAGCTGCACAAAACCTGTTCTCCTGCAATATGTGTATGTTCTCATCCTCTTCTCACAGCTCCAAGCTGTGTTCTCCTCTGACTTAAAAAAATTGGGTTATCAACAACTGTATCCATGTGAATATTTCTTTCATTTCTGTGTCTAATTATTTTATAACTCATTTACAATTCTGTTATTAGCACTGGATGGCAATGAACTCCAGAGTTTATTTCTGCATTGAGATTTACATTGGGTTGTGAGGTTTATTTTTTACTGCCTTAACTCATAATTTCATGCTGCTGCTGTAATAACTCTTTATTAATTCTCTCCATTCAAATTTTTACTCTTTTTCTTGAGTCACTGCTTCTTCAGGAAGAGTTTCTGGTCTTTAATCTTTCACCTTACAGGGGGCAAATTGCAATCCACAATGCACTGACTCTGGAAGGTACCTCTTTGCAAGGTACAACCCAAAAGTACTGAAGGTAATCCCTAAACCACACACCCTTCAGACAGCAGTATTTGGTGACAACTACTCAATAAACCCATAAAATAACACAGAAGTTCTTACAAAAAACCACACACAAAAAAGAAAGCCCCAAACCCCAAACAAACAAAACCAACAACAAACAAACAAATCAAACCAAACCAACAACAACAAAAAAAACCACAAAAAAAGCCACAGAAAAACAAACCCCAAACAAACACCACCCCCCTAACCCCAACAACAACAAAATTACAAAACTAACAAACAAACAACAACCCCCCCCCCCCCCAACTCTGGAGGCGCCCAGCAAAATTTCTGTAACCTCTGAGATAGAACAGAAGAAAGAGAAGCTCTTAAACAGGTGAGAAAAGAGGCTTTTAAATCTGTTTACAGAAAAAGAAAATAATACATGTGTTCATAATATACATTATTGTTTGGTTGCTTTTTTTTTTAAGGAAAGAACGCCTCAACAGCATCTAGAACATTCAGAGTAAAGAAGGAAACAACATTTGTTTAAAGTACAGAAAAATGTGGGAGTAAATATGAAACCAACAGCTGTCATAGTCTCTGAAAATGCTGTGAGAGAGGTAGTGGCATAAACCAATCTGACAAAACTCTGCTTTTCCAGACTGAAAGTCAAGCTGTTATGTGATTACAAATGACTCTAGTGAAGAGGAGTACTCATTTGTTGGAGCAATCAGTGCTGGACATGGCACTACACCTTTGGAGTACATTATTATGAGTCACCCATGCTAGTAGATACAGATAATAAACCTTTTACTGCAAACTTTAAAGACAGCTTGGAGTTGTGCTCTTTGCAACCTTCGGAAACCCAGTCAAAGCTCCAGATATATATTTTTTTTGCTTATACTCCAGGGGTATATTCATCTGTAAAATGCTTAATCTCTGCATGCACCTTTCCACCAGAAAAAAAGGTGTATACATGGAATGAAAGTGTGATGAATGATTTCACCATCCAAACACAGACAAAAAAGACAATATATCCCCATAAGCTGCATATGACAGTTCTGCAAGAGAGTCACACAGCACTGCATTCACAGAGAAGCCCAAACCAGGCTGAATGAAAATTTAGTTTTCAGTATTTTGCAGAATATTTTAAGGAAATTGTGAGAGAGGGTGGTAGAGAAAGACATATCAGTATTCATAGTTGCTGATTTATAGAGAAGACTTTCTGAGTTTCAGAACCTACAGAATGACAACCTACTTGTATCATTTTGCTCCAGTCTTCATTATATCTGCATGACTTTCTGCAGGGATGGTTTGAAATTTCAGTGGATCTGAAGAATCACAGATTTTGATACCCGAGTAGTATCAGTCAGAGTAAATGCTATCACAATCAGAGCCTTAGACCATCCTGAGACACAGATCTGAATTACTTTGCAGTTTGCAAGATCATAAGCTGAGTAACTACATTCTGGAGTAACTACATTGGTCAGATTTACACCAGTTTTATCGTCATGTGATCCTCTCCCTTGATTCCACTCTGGTGGAACCCCACCCAGAGTACTGCATCTGACTCTGGGGCCCCCAACATAAGAAGGACATGGATCTATAGGAATGGGTCCAGAGGAGAGCCACAAACATGGTTTGGAGCACCTTTCCTATGAAAACAGGCTGAGAGAGCTGGGGTTATTCAGCCTGAAGTAGAGAAGGCCCTGGGGAGACCTTACAGCAGTTTTCCAGTACCTAAAGGGGACCTGCACTAAAATGAAAAGGGACTCTTTATCAGGCAGTTTAGTGATAGGACAAGGGGGTAAAGGTTTATAACCAAAAATTAGATTAGATATTAGGAAGAAATTCTTTTCTGTGAGGGTGGTGAGGCACTGGAACAGGTTGCCCAGAGAAGATGTGAATGCCTCATCCCTGGCAGTGTTCAAGGCCAGGTTGGATGGGGCTTTAAGCAACCTGGTCTAAGAGAAGGTGTCCCTGCCCATGGCAGGAGGGTTGGAAGGAGATGATCATAAAGTCCCTTCCAACCCAAACCATTCTATGATTCTATGAAAATACATTTCACCCACTTTATGACTAGAAGTCTGAATGGGTGCTCTTACCTAACAAACGGGAAACACAAATTTGAATAATGGGAACACACACATGGGAGCTGCTGACATGTCTCAAAATCTGTGTTATTATGGCAGACAATTAGGATTGATTTATTCAACTTGAAAAGAAACAATTACTTCTAGATTATTATTCACTTATATCCCAAGGTAGCCTTCTTGCATAATCTATTGGCAAGCCAACTTAACTTGCACATCAAGGTAATTTTTGCAAGGGCACAGTGTACCCACAGCAAAGAGTACCGACAAGGGTCTATGATTTTGTAGCAAAGAATTTTAACAGTCTTCCCCATTGCACTTATTCCAGTACATGATATCAAGTCTTCATTTTCCACAGTCCACTGGAGTGTGGAAAAGGAGAAGAGCTAGTTAGAAGATACTTCAGAAAGGCCATGGGTAATAAAGAGGATCCTCATTTAGCCTTATTAACATACAGGATGAGAGCACTTTGAGAATTATTATTTGCCTGCAGGGCTGTTAAGGTACTATAAACTGCAGATGAGCTATTTTGACAAAGAAGGGGTCAAGGTTCTATCATTTCAAAGACAGGAACAAAATTGTATTAGTTTGTGAGTTATTCTCTGCCTGAAAGACATAAAAAACAGCACCAAATTAAATTTTTGATCCAGATTCAAATGCTTGATAAGTTTCTTCCTCACAAGGTACTTTCTGTACATAACAACAATATCACAATTAATTTGACTGTCATTGTCAGTAGTCTGGGTTTTAGCATAGAATCATAGAATGATTTGGGCTGGACAGGACCTGAAATATCATCTAGTTCCACACCACTGCCACTGCCATGGGCAGGGACACCTTCCAGTAGACCAGGTTGGTCCTGATTCTTTCCCAAAGATTAAAATAGAGGAAACTATAAATAAAGTCATGTTTGTAGGTGCATTCTAATGGTCCAAGCATTGCATTTAAAAATTTATGTTTTCCTAACAGTATGGACAGAATGACTTAATCCCTTTTCAGACTTTGAATAAGAATATTTGGATTTAAAATCAAAACAAGCCAGAAAGCCATGTTCCAGCCAGACCCATTTCGACAAAAATAAAAGCAAATAATGTACCAATCCGAACGATCTTGGAGAAATCAGCGACACCGCGCCCTGCCCGACGCGCAGTTTATCTTTGAGCTGGGACATATATTCCAATGCCATCCTGACAAAACGGAATAAGCGGGGAAGCAGGCAGCGGGGCACCGCTAGAGGGCTCCGCATCCCGCCGCATCCCGCGGCTCCGCCGAGCGCTCCCCCAGGGACGGGCTGCCGGGACCGCGGCTCAGCCGTGAAACACGGAGAACCTGGCATCCCTACACTCCTCCGACAAAGATTTCTTCTGGTCCACCCCTCTCCCCCCGTTTGAAAGGGCGAGCACAAATAATTTCGTCGTTATGTCTGCAACTACGGAGAAAGAAAATGTGCTTGATCAGATTTGATGATTTTTTAGGATGAAATGTGGTGATACATTAAGATCTTGTAATTTAACATGTTAAGGTTTAATAATTGTGAGGGAAGTAGCAAACAGAGGGAAAAAAGGGATCCAGCTGATAGGATGACCTTTAGAGAAGGGCTGTTGTACGTGAACAGAACACAATTTCATAGTAAATTCTGTGAGGGCTTTAAGGAGGTAATGAAATACTGCCACTCTTCACTGACAGTTCTCACTGTTCGGGTAAATTTTCTACAGCTGATTGAGACAAAATAAGTTGCATTATGTCATCGATAAAAAACACACAAGAGGGTACTTCTATTGCATTCTACTAAAATTCTTTGCTTGTTCCAGAAATTCAGAACCCCAAGCTTTTAGTTCTTAATCCAATGACTTTTATGTACTCATTCATTGCTCACAGTATTTGTTTAATCATTTGTTGAATGAGATCTTTTTCTTCCCCAAAACAGTTCCCAGAACAGTACGGATTATGCCCCAAGAGACTTTAGAATTAAGTTTTGCTACCAAAGGGTCTTTTATGTCTCTGGGTAACTGAAGCTGTCAGCCTCTTTTCCCAGACATTTTTCTCCTGCTCTGTGTGTGTACAAGCAAAAGAGAACAGAAAATGATGTTGGGCACCCTTGAGTTGCCTGGGATGAAACAGTGCTGTATTAGTCAGCTCAAAATCACCAGGCTCACACCTTCAACTCTTAGTGTTACAAATCAAAAAGTGTATTTTAAAATCTTTTAGCAATGGTTCAAATGCAAAATACAGAGCTGCATAATGCCCTCTCAGCTTCATCTCTTCCTTCTTCTCTCCCTGCTAAATTCATAAAGGTGGGAGTGCTTGATCCCCAGTGCCTCAGAGCAGAGAACATTTTTTTCATCTTTACTGTAATGTGAATGATAATACTTTTTCAGTGGTATCTTTATGTTAAGGCTTCTGAGTACTTAGTCTTATACAGCACTTTGTCTCTTTAACACACTATGCAGTGAAAGATAAGTATTGTTTCCTGCATTTTACATGCTGGCAAATTGAAATGTGCTCTTTTCCACATTGCTTCCAAAAGTGGGTAGGAACTGATGAGGTACCACCAGCTGTCACCTTTCTATTACACCCTGACTCTTCACCACCCTCCCTTCCCTGCCAGCAGGCACAACAATTGCAGCCACACTTGTGAGCTCTCAGCTAAAGAAATCAGGCCTGGGCTGTTTCAGATTGGGCAATGAAACTCATTATTAGCCTGTGAAAGTCCCGGTTTCCATGGCACTCACAACAACTGTGAAAGGAAGCAAGAAGTGGACCCCATAGTTTTAGAGTGAATCTGGTGCCTTAACCTCAAGGCAGGCTTTGCTCTTCTCCTGGGCTACCCATCACTAAGCACTGAAGTTCCTCTGAGGAAAAAAAGTATAAACCTGAAGACATAAATTATTGAGATCTACTTCTGTATTACAAATGCACCTCACCTTGGTAAATGGACATGCTTGTTTGTGCAAAGACTATGAAATGTTGCATTTTGTGCCGTCACCACTGAAGCAGAAGATGCGAATTCTTTTCATTTATCTTTAATGGGACATTAACTGGAAATATAATTACAAGGGAGAGCTAATTACCTGCAGGTTTGCCAAACTGCAAATGGAATCTACTCAACAGAATGAAATCTGAATGCTGAAACTGATGTGAATGTAAGTGCAGTTTAGCGTGTGGAAAATTTGAACTGAAACTAAATGAAAAGAAGAGTGAAATTTTCTGTAACTCCTGACACAGGGCCCCAGAGCAGGAAGGCCTCACTGCACTATTGTCCCAGCTGTCTCTCCCTCAGTCTTAGATCTTCTCTGCCCCTGAAAAAATGAAATAACACCCACACTGGTACAGGTCAAAATGCATCTCACAGAGTACTTTTTCTTGCCTTAAGCAGATACCAAGGAAGAGTAAGAACAGAGCATGTCAGGACCTGCTACATCCAAATACACTCTCAACTTCTTACTATTTTCAGCTCAGGGAATTTCCTGAGTTTGACGTGGTTTGTCTATTAGTAACCCTCAAAAGGTCTCTCTTCCAAGTATTTGTCCAGTCTCCCCTTGAACTCCTGATCTGCTTCTAGCCTTGTCCTGCCTCCCCTTAGTCTGAATGTATCCTGCCCCATTTCCTCTAATTGTGGTCCTGCAGAGAGTGGGGAGGGGGAGGAGGTGGGGGAGGAGGGATTTTTAAAATAAATTCTTTTCAAGTTCTCTGCTGGTTTTCCTAGCATGAGTCTGCATGTCCAGCTGCAGAGCTCACCCTCTACTTCCTTTCCTGCATGACAGAAAATGCTGTGCACAGCAGACATCAGCCTCGGGAAAGCAGCAGGACACTGTGTTGGTAGGAATTAAATACTTCAGACTGGATTCAGACCTCAGAAGCTGGGTGTAAATCTGCAGTCACTCCCTGTAATTTGAAAGCATTATTCTGGATTTACTCAGTCATGGCTGAACTCAGCATCAGGCTTCTTGTTTTTCAAAATCATCTGGTTTCCAAGCCACAGCAGGGAATGTAACAGCAGGAGTGAAAGGAAAATGGGTTATTTTATTAGCAAAATGCATTCCGATTCTAACAGGTATTTCTGCAATGTTTCAATTCCTTCAAGAATTTTGCCTTCTCACACACATACACAGCTATAAATGTACACAGAGATACGAGTATATAAATATTTCAGTTTGCCCACTAGAAGCTAGCCTGTTTTGCCAGAAAGAAACTACTCTGCCCCATTTTTTACTTTGCTTTTTGTTCTTTGTTCTTCAACTTAATTTCAAAGTTCTGATGATTAATTCACTTACACCTGTGGTGAAGTACACACTGGTGGTGAGCAAACCCTGCCAAGTCACAGGGGATTTTGGTTTGCTGGCAACATTGAACCATGTCCTGTAAAGGATATGGATTTTTCCCCATCAGAAAGGATGTTCACATGGTGGGACTTTCGGCAAATTGGGAAGTACCTGCCCACCAGAAAGAAATTTCACTTCTCATTACAAATACTTAACAAAACTATTAAAAGAAGACTTTTTCATCTGTTTCTGGCTGTTGACATTTTAGATTTTGAATTTCCTCAATTCTTTATAGTGAGAAAAAAATTAAGGGAAGGAAAGGCTTTCAAGACCATTTGCTCCAGGACATCAAAGTGAAACTGTGTGATAGAATGTGCCCACTTCTGCCTCCTGCCCCCACCCTGCCCTGAACCATCCTCTCTCCTAGGCACTGGCTCTACTGGAGGTCTGAGTTCTTTCCCAGAGAGAGGCTGTAGCCTGATCTGCCCCAATACCAAGCTGTGAGAATGAGAATTAAATATCCTCCTCTGTTCCTTATTGTTTTCCATTGCTTTTGTTACATCCACTCCCTTTCTAGGTTATCTATGGAGAGCTGGGTCTGTAGGACAGGCCTGGCACTCCAACAGTGTTCAGAGCTATGCCTCAGTGGCATTTGTAAGACATTTTAAGCCCATTCAAAAAGAGACAGCTAAGAAGAGAGAATCTGTACAAATCTCAACCCATTATTTCCTGGCTTACAAAAAAAAAAACAAAAAACCAACAACAACAAAAAACCAACCAAACAAAAACAACCAACCAACCAACAACAACAACAACAACAACAACAAAACCTGAAAAGACTTCCTAATAAGCATCATGGAAAACACTGATGATGGTACTTTGCTCATACACTAAGAAATGTCAAATAGCAGAAGGAGGTTCATATTCAGTCATTTTACTTTGTACCAAAGATACCCTGATAAAACCTTGGTCCCACCATTCTGTAGATGACACTAATGACTGCACAACCTTGAAAGTGGATGTTGCTTGTCCCCAGTTCACATTCATTCACATTCAGAACACGTCCAGGTTCATGAAATAAAGTCTGAACTTGGCAGGTGGCTTCAACGTACTGAACCAGTCCTTTTAAACCACTTGTTTAATACTTTTCTGAAAGACTCTTAAGTGCAGAAGACATTCTAAACGGCAAGTATGTACATTTCCTAACCAAAATAATGAAGTAAATAATTCTCATACTACATTTACAAAACCCAAGAAGACATCCACATTGGTGGGGTTTTAAGCACAGTTGCAGCTGACTAAAGCAATAAACAGCTGTTGATATGGATAGCTCTGCTGTATCCTGTGTCTAGGCACAGACACAGCTGTTAAATTCTGACCTGACAGGGCATCCACAAATATTTTCCGAGGGCTTTTCCACAATGACCACACATATACATCAGATACAAGATTCTTTGAGCAAATAAATATTGGCTAGTGGACAACAATTCAAACTATTAACACAGGGAAAAGAACTGTGTAACTCTCATGAGTTTCATCAATAGGGCTGTTTTGGTTTTCTCAGTCCACTGAATTACCTTGGGAATTTAGAAAATATTGTATTTCTGCAGGCTTTATGTTTTATCTCAGTCAGTCTTTGAGCCAAGCTCATCTGTTCATTTGTTTTTCAGTTCAGCAGCCAGCCTTTAAAAATAAATGCTGTCTTCTCCTGAGGTTTCATGCTCAGTATTCAGATGGTCAACTGAGTCTTTTTTTTCTGAAGTGAATATTTTCTTCTCAGACAGTGGAAATTGAGATGACTCCAAGTGAGCTCACAGAAGGTTTTAGAAGAGATTATTATTACATCAATCTGCCAGTCTTTATCAACTGCCAATCATTATGCCAGTCTTGAGAGGTAATATTTGCAGTTCTATTAATTGGACGAGAAAGACAACTTTCTGACTCTTACTAACAGTAAATAGTCCAAACACGCAGGCTAGGCCTCTCTTCAACTATATGTGTTACATGTCAGAGTTTTTATGCCTCACATTCCAGAAAAATTTGCAAACAATGTTGCAGGCTTCTCTCCCAGATCTACTAACTTGGCTCTCATGCTTTTTTGGCGCCAGTAGCAAAAAGGAAAACATGTCCAATCAAAATGGTAGGACCTTTTTCCTCATCTAAAATAACTGCAGACCTCCAGCCTCCTCTCATTTCCTTCATCTGGTTTGCAAAATGGGGGCAGGCAGGAGAGGAAGAGGCTGGGCTCTTGGCTTCAGCGGCAGGGGTTGGTAATTTTTGCCTCAGGGCATTCCCTTACACAACCTACCAGAAACAAAGGGCTGGGGGATGAAAGACTCGCAACAGCCAGATGTGAGAAGACATTTCCCTCTCCAGAGCTATTTTTTTCTGTGATTTTACCAAAATCACAGCTTGTGGAAGTAGAGTGCTCTATAGGGGCACAGCATTGAGTAGATGGAAAATGTTCCAGCTCCAGGAAAACAAGGCTGTGTCCCAGCTGTGCCTTCAGCCAGTCACCATGAGCATATCAGGACTGCTGTAGATCACGCAAAAAAAAGAGATGTGTGGCAAAAGTGAAGTTGTCCCAGCTGAAACAAAATGGCAAACCTGAAATGAACCTGACCAAGTTGCAGAAAGATGAGGTGACTGGTGCTTTTTTCAAGCTGGTTGAAAAAGGGCTTATTGAGAGTTTAGTGAAAGCAACACAAATTCTCAAAATGCTTTGGCTGGTTTTGGCTGTTGTTGTCTTCTTGACCCAGTGAGAAATGGATTAATGCAAGAAAAATATCTAACCAGCTGGAGTAAATTAGTTTATTAACATGAGTGTGCATCCTTGGGTGAGTACAGCTATGCACACATTTCAGTGTTTATGGGAGCAGAGCCTTAGAGGCCAACACCTTCACACATACTTAAGTTTACTGTGGTGAACAGTCCCCTTTGGCAAGTGGAAAATCTCACCACGGTCTTGTACAAGCCTAACAGCTGGCAAAGTCAGGATCTTGGAAACAATGTTTTCTACTGCAGTTAGTGTTTTTTGGCATGAAGGAAGCTGAATAACCTACCTATTAGGTATATAAATCTGGTACGTCTTAAACCAAAAAGTATTCAGGGAAGAAACTATATTCTTCCACAGCTGAGGACAGTGTTTAGCACATTGTGGGTGCTACCAAAATTCAAATAAAAAAACAGAGAAAATATCTTGGCATAATTTATTTATTTGTTTCTTTGTGAATATATGAGAAGGCTGACAAGAATAAAAGAATGTACAGTTTGTTGTCACTAATTCTCTGGTTTAATAGTATTTTATTTACTTAGGTGTAGAAAACTTCAAAACTAACAAATCCATCTATGTTTTCTGGGTGCCTGGTGACATTTGGACACTTGTAAATGTAATGCAGATCTTAGGTTAGCCTCACCCTCCAACACTTCTTTTGGCTTCTTAGATAACTAATAAGATCAACAGCAGGTGACACTGCATGTGACAATGGCTCTAGGGAGAAAATTCTCTAATCTACCTGGAGCTGGACTGAAATCTGTCATTAATTTCACATGGATAATCAAAGACCATCTGTGAGGTAGCAACAGTTTGTGGATGGCACAACACTGCCTGCCAGCAGAAGTCTTCCCTTCAGCATTACTCATTTCCTAAGTCATAAACTCCCAGATTCTACAATCTTGACTGTGAATTAAAAGGCTGTGTCATAGGCAACCTGAGGCAGCCCCGATGCCTCCTTTCGAGACAGAATTTATCGGGTCAGCAGCTTCTGACTCCTCCTAGCCCATTTGGCCACCTCTATAGACAGCAGCATGTTAGCAACAGGGAAACATACCTCAGGTGACAGTAACTGGCACCCTTTTGAGGCCCCATTTTGCATTGGCAAGCTGAAAAGAAGTTTTAATGCAAGTGAGAGCTAGACCCGGGGAGGAGTAGGAAACCACACTTACAGTGTAGAGCTCTTTGAAGTCTGTGAGTTTTACTATATTCTGGCTTTAGCAAACTTTTGCAGAAGGTGGTCTGTGTGGTTTTATGACCCAAAAGTTTCATTTTAAGTTTAGGGGGTTGGGTGAAAGAAGATATCTGGGAGGAAACTGAGTGAAGGATTTACATATATCTTTGAAAGCTTCCTAAAGTTTTCACTGAACTATATGGTTTCTAGTCCAAAGTAGAATTTCATGGGAATTTTCCAGTAAAATGTCTCAGAGTTTTAATTTTGATCCATCTGAAATAAAGCAGAAATAAAAGATCTAGCATTTTAAATCACTTTATTTTATTATTTTTACTAGTCTATCTTTTGCAGATTAATGTTTGTTGCATAAATATTTTCTGATGTCTTAGAACTTAATATAAGTAAGATTGCAGTTACAAAGTTTCCTACCTTGTTCCCCCCCAATATGCTCTGCAACGTTCATGTAGTGAAAGGAGAAAAGCAGAAACTATTAAATATTCTTCTGATAAAAGCAGTATTACTGATAGAAATTTCTAGGTTTAAATAGTCCTCATCACATTCCTCTTACAAACTTAAGAATGTTCTTTATAGCAATTTCATAACGTAGCTATCTAAAACTTCTATATTAAGCCCTGGATTCAAGCAGATATTCATTTTTTTGTGACTTTACAGGTACAATTGGTACGTTGCTCCTGGCAGACTGGCAAGATAGCACACAGGAATTATCTCATTTAACTGTAGATCAATGCCATGACTGCAACGATAAAATTGTAGGAAAATTGTACAGTAACTACAAGGTTATTATCAATCACTTTTAGCTCTGCAGTGGCACAGGAGAGAGGACAGATACTGTAATAGGCTCTCTGCTGACTACTTTTCATTAATATGCTCTGTTTTCTTACAGCCTTGCACATCTTTTGCTCCCAGTGGCTACTTTTGTCTTGCTTGTGATAAAAATAAGGAAGTCAGCCCAGGTTCAAGTAAATACATCAGGCTGAATGTTGTTTTTCCCCTTATAGACCAAAAGTCTTTGTTACTTACTTACTATTTGCTAGAAATATATCAGAAAGACATTTAATAAAATTAAGGTGTTTCTTTCTTCTTTTGCTTGGTATTTATTAGGTCACAGCCCTAAGTGGAAGACAAAGCAACACCGAAGGTCCACAGCAGTTTTCCAGTGTAGGCAGGTGTTCCTTTACCAAACATGGTGGCCTTACAGAGGCATAAAATCAAGAGGCCAGTAAAATCCCAGTCTTAAACAATTGATCAGATTTTAACAGTTAATGAATGCCTAGAGGCAGGGATGGAACCACATGTTTTTCACTGCTGTGAAAATGACTTAATCAATGAAAATCAATTTATCAATGGCTGTAAAGTAACTTAAAGATTGAAAGCAGTAGTACAGAAGAGTAGGCTTTACTCTTTTTTAATATAGCTTGTTTTGCCCATGTCAAATTTTTCCTTTCAAATTAACCTCTTTAAAAGCATTTATTTCATACCTGACCAAAATCCTTTAATTCAGGTAGTCCCCTGAATTTAGCTCTCTCATGGCCATGGTAGAATTTGATGTTTTGGGCCAGGGAAACAGTAACATATAATGGCACAAAAGACTGTCAAGGATTTTGCTCCAGAGGGGAGCTAAGTACAGTAGCCAATTGCCCTAGTATTTCTTCTTACCTGCTTATATTTCATCTTCCCACTATAAAGAGAGGAAGAGGAGGGACTTGCAGGAGAGTAAGACGGCAAAATTCTTCTGGTTGTCAGTATGAAAGTAGGTGTCATTCAAGAAAGAGCTGACTGGTGATGATCTCCAACTACTTCAGAATAATTTTGTAAAACTAATGCCTAATATTATTTCACAAAGCTATATTAACACAGAACTTCCTAGGTTTTGGTGGAGATGTATAGGGACACATTAAACAATTACAGACTCATGACAACTGCTTCCTTAAAAAATACTATGGTTGCTGTGGATTCATTTTGTAGGCTGACTGTTTGACAAACTTTGTATCTGGAATCTCAGTCTATTTGTCTCCTCAAAAACCACAGGGTAAAATTCTGCTTGGAGATTTAGTTCAGGACAAAATAGGTCTCCTAGCCAAGAAACCTAGCCACTAACCTGCTGAATGACTGCAGGCAAGTCATCTGCTGTCTATTCTCTCTGACATGCATTCTCCATCTATTTAGAGCACAAGGATATCTGCTGGGATTGCCACTCACTGCATGTTTCTGCAGGGCTCAGAGACCTCAAGTCCCTCACTCCACATGAGCTTGTAGGTGACACAATGACTATAAATATCTGTGCAAGGGATTTTTACCATCACCCTATTTCCTAGTGGAATTTTATCTCATCCAAATATCCTACCCTTATTTTCCAGTGATCAGCCAAGGCAGGTCCCCAGGTGTGAGAAGACCTCCAGCTGCCTAGAAACTGAAGCTACAGACAGCTGCAATAGTATTAAATATCTCCCCAGGATCCTTATAGATAGCAGTAGCCTTTTGTTCCCATCTCTTTTCATATTACCCTTATACAGTTCTCTTGCACAGACAATACTAACATGAAAAATGTGGAAAAAAATAAAGCTTGCTTTAGTCTTGACAAAACAGACATATGCACACATCAGAAATATTGATACATTTATAAAATATATGTTTTGAATACAGGATGATGGAAACCTTCTCAATGAAGTGAGGTCTGAGGTCAGAAAACTTCTCTTAAGTTATGATTAAGATGAGTTGATTTAAATATAGTCTGCCAATAAAGGAAATAGTCTCCCACTACCAACTTGTTTCTCATAAAAAACGGTATCCTGTGTTCATCAGAAGCCCAGCATATTAAAACCACTGTAAAAATGTAAACCTGAACCCTCAAAACAAAGAGTTGCCTTTTGTGAAGGTTCACCACGTGTTCTGGTCATCATGACAATAATTACCAACCTGCTCAAGGTGCTCTGAGGCACCAAGGGGACCTGACTGACACGAAAGAGAAAGCAGAATGCAGTACACTGTTTTTCACGGGGCCATAAAGCAGGTAAGCATTGACGAATACTGAGATTAAATGACAGGCACACAAACAAATACTAGTAAGCAATAAGATCCGTTCATAGCTTGCCTCACTGCTCATAATGTCTTTTCAGGACACATAAGCTTTCCATTTTGTTTACATCAACTGTAACACCAGCCTTAACCTTGATACAGGCTATTTCTCCAGGTTTATGTTTTCCTTCCCAGATGGTAAGTTCTTTCAGCAAGGTTCATTTCTTCTTCACTGTTTGCAAACAAGGCAGCCCTCTTATGTTTATCAGCATTTATATATGTTCATGACTGTCCTGCTGACTCCAAATTAAGTTTGTCAGAAGAAAGGCTAATGTGTGGCATCAGATCTGGACCAGAGTTACATGGAAGCATGCCTCAGGTACTACTAAGGCAAATACTCCAGGAATTAATGCAGAGAAAACTGACTGCTGAATACAGAAAACAGTTTTATGAAATTACTAACTTGAGGCTTGGAAAATAGAAGCATATTAGCTGTCTTAATCGCATGGTTCCTCTGAAATTAAGTGCCCCATTAATAGTTACATGTCCGGTGTGAAGGTGAGACTGTTATCAAATCCATCACTATTCAGGCAAAAACGCTAGGGTAAAATTTTGTGTTGTGCAACAAAAAAATTACAGCTGAGGAAGGGGGAGTTTTGATGACTGAAAACAGCCTTCTTACCATCCAACTTTTAGCTGTCCCAGGAGCTATAGCTGACATCGACCTGTTTTATGCCATACTACCTCATTTATTACCAAGGCCTTTCAGAACAGAGGGAATATTGCAGTGAAGTACAGGAGCTACTGTCCAAGGATGTATTTATTTCCGTCAAATGTAGTGAAGAAGGCATGCTTAGTAGATGAGAGATGAGAGATAGAAGAGAGAACAAAATTAGGGAACTGAAGAGCAGCTGTTCAAATTAACTCATTGCATCTGTCTAAAGTCATTCAAAAAGATATGATTTCACCCAAGAGCAAACCATTCCAAATGGCAATTTATTTTCTGGAAATAATTTAATGACACACAACTACTTGAGTGCTGGTACTTTACATACAAATAAAAATGGCAAGTCCTTGCACTTCAGTGTTGTCATCTAAATTAGACTTTTGAGACCAAGTCCTCTGTGGGTATAAATTAGCATAGCTCCACTAATGCTAGAGTAATTATTTATGCACCAGAAGGGGAAATAGTATAGGGAAAAGGCATTTTTTGACTGTAAAACACTAGCTCAATCCTCATTGTTTTTATTTAAATTATTAATCCTCTGGGCATCTCCAGTGAATAGATTTTACAACATTTGTAGATCTGGAGAATGCATATATAGATTCATGAAGTGATAGGACAACTCTTTTAGCTCTTAAAAAGATGAAGCACAGAACTGAACCCTGTAGAACAAGGGAATTCTATAACCAAGGCTTCTAGGCTGCTTATGTAAAACTCCTGCAATTTTGGCTTTAAAGGCCACAAAATGCCAATAGGGAAAAGTGTCATAAAAAATAAATATGCTCACATTTAAAGAAAAAAGTTCCTTTACTATTAATTATTGTCAGAGCCAGTGTATTCTCTGAGCTTTCACTTCCCTTGGCTGAGAACTTAAACTTTTCCAAAGAAAAGTAACAAGCAATAGGGCATGTTCCTCATGCCACTGGTATGTGCTGTTGGTATCCATACACGGGATGTAATCTCCTGCCTCAATGCATATCGGCCACAACACAGTAGCAAAAATTTAACTTTTTTCTATAATAGGATTTAAAGCCTCGTCCAAAAAAGCATTAAAGTGGTGCAAATTACAGGTAGAAGGAATCGTGCCTCTGAGCCTTCAGAGCAAAGAATCCAAGACACCATACATCAGGATCACTGGACTCAAACACATGGCTGCGTTCAGCATTGCCTTGGAGCCAAAGCACTTGTACTTTATTGCAACTGGCTATGAGCCCTTCAAACAAAGGCACTGCAACTGGGCTATTCATCTTTCTGTGATACACTGATGGTGCTTCAAAGGTGCTACAATATTGTTTTGTTTTTATTTTTTTCTTTTTTTTTTTTCTTGTCAAGAGACATTAGTTAATGGCACTTTTACCTGCTAATGTGCATCAAAACAGTTCTCTTGTGAAATGTTTCTTGGGAAAGTTGGAAAGCCAACAACTGTGATCATATTTTCCCACCTCTAATTCCATTTATTTCAAAGTGCTGCTGATCCATTCTCTCTTCTCAAAGAATATATGCAAATAGACCCATGAAAAACAAATAAAACAAACAAGAAGAATGTGATTTTTAAAATACACATTTCATTATTTAAAGGGAAAAAGATTTGTGATAGTAGAAGAGGAGGCAGTGCAGAGGCATTAGCAAGGGCTTTGTCCTCTGAACTTCCACCAAAGATGCTTCACTTGGAACATTTTACTCATTAGTTATGTTCTGCAAGTTGAATGACAGTGATGTTTTTCCAAAATTATCAATTTATTAAATGGGGATTTTATATCACTCCTTTTATTGAAGAGTGTAGAACATAACTTAAGTGGCTAAAAAAAATCTTACAGATGAATGAGTGTGGCATTTGTTATTAGACTAGGCAGTAGTAAATAAAATTCTAATGTGAAAAGCTGTGCTTTTTACGGGTTTGGTTTCTTTCTTTGAAATAGTAGAGCTGACATCTTTCCTTAAATGAGCAAGCTTTTAAATGTAATGAACAGAGATGCACAAAAATGCTCTTAGTGGTTGTATATCAGTAGATAGTTTTCTTGGATTTCAAAAAAAAATTTCTTGTCTAAGATTGTCTGTCTTTAAACTATGACTATATCAGATAAATTAATAGAAAAACCATTTACTATGTTTAGGCAAGGGCTTCCAATATTGGCGTGGTGTTTTGTAAAACATAATTCTCTATAAATTCAATCTATTCACATGTACTTGCCAGATGAAAGAGAAATGTTAATGAACAAGAATCAGAAAGTAACATGAAAGAGAAATAAATTTACTTTATTGCACCTATTAATGAAAATATGGACCTTGTGAGATTAGTAGGGGGGACACATTTATTAAATACTGATGAAATATAAAGAATTTCAGTACAAAATTTTTCTGTGGATGATTTCATTTATCTGCCATTGAAAATTATCTAGGCCTGAAGTTTAATACAGTGAGATGCTTGTGTAATAAGCATGAAGGAAATGGATCCATAAAATTCAAAAAGAGGAGGAAAGCTAAAAAATTGTGTGCTTCTGTCATGCTACATTAACAACATACAGTGAGGAGGGAGAGGGAGAGGGAGAGGGAGAGGGAGAGGACCTCTTCAGTTTTGCAGCCTTGTATGTGTGGGGCAGAATTTTAGCAAACTGTTACAATTTATGTACTAATGAGTAGTGGAAAACCGTGACACATGTATATGTTTTTTTACCAGAAAAGGAACCTGAACAAACACATTCAGATGTGCAATGTTTCAGTGTATAGGAATCAAAACTTATGGCATGACTACAAACCATTTGCTTTTCTGTCAGTGTATATCAATTTTTCACACATAAGTTAATGTAATTAATTTTTTCTTCATCACAGCAAAGGTATTAAAAACTTAGTGGAATTGTTTATTTTTTTAAATTCAAGCTGATATTTACATCTTCATCACATTAAAGATGAAGACTTCAGAAATCCCCATTATTCATCTATTTGTAAGAAAGGCATGGAGCATGCTGTGGGATTAGACTGTCAAAATAAACAGTTTTCATGTTTGTGACTTATTGTGCGTGTGCATGTTTGCAGAGGGCAAAGGAAACTTTTCCACAATTCCAACACATCAAGTGAATAATCGACCACTAATCAAACAACCTGTTTTAAATAAAGGTTTGAAGAAAAAATGCTACGACTGTTACTTTTGAGGGGTCAGTGTTTCTCATGTCTTTGAAATATGTATGGATCTTCTCACCTCTGTCTCTAGTTCCTGTTACAAAAAAAATGCTACAAAAGCAAAGTGATGGATGAAAACAAGGATCAGTTAGAGATCCCAGAACCCAGAACTGGCACTGCAAGAGCTGTGGAAACAGGAGGACTAGCTTACTCTTGAATTCTTACTTTGTCTCTTTGTCCAGAAATAAGTTGCATGACAATATTTAGTTTTACCAAGAAATGAAAATCTGAGGAACACAAATTTTTCCCAGCCCTAGTAAGTACTTAATTTAAATATTTACTTATACATTTTTTCCTGAACATATTTCTACTTCAGTAGGAATGAAATGTGCACAACAGGAAAGTGGACCTCCAGACCCATATCTTGGGGACTGACTTGTAAATTAAATTGTGTTTACACCTGTTTCTGTGAAGGAATGAACTTCATCCTTTATATGTATATGGCCAAACTTCCAGACCCTATGAGATAGATTCCTGAACAAGGTTGAGTGACTGACACATGCTACACATATGGGACTGCCAGAAAGACAAACAGTAGAGCATTTTGTAGTCTGGAGATGAAAACAATTGTCTGAGAATGTTTGGTTTCCTACAGGCGGTAAGTTTCTGGATGACATAGGAACACCTAAGCCTCAACCTTCCTTGCCCAAGCTCTTCCTTCGGAACCTCATGAGGCTGCACCTCATCCCTCAGACCTTGTACCTGCAAAACTCTGCAGAGTCCAAGTCAACATATCCATGGCCCCAGGGTTTCACTGGACCTCCTGATGGGCATTGCATGTACCAGCAGGCATAAGGTGGTGACCCTTTCCCTACTCAAATGCACTAATCACAGCCCTGTTGTGAAAAACATGTCGATCATTCCCTTTGGATTATTTGCTATGCTAACTGTGGAATTCAGCTCCAGATGAAGGCACAAAAATGTGCATAACTACATGCACCTATTTACCTGCTCCATATGTCCTTTCTCTGATTACAGCCAGGAAACCTCCACAATGCAGTTAAACGACAAGGTCTCTGCTTGGTTCTCTTGGCACTGTCGAGAGTACAGACCATAGCAGAAACTTATACATAGATGTGTAGCTCACATCTCTGACATGTACCTACCTAAGCAAAGGCACTTTTTTCTGTGCTGTGCCAGGCCATCAGTCACTGCAGCGTGCTAGCCCAGCTCCGCAGAAACACTTGTGCCATTTTTCTCCCCCCTAACAAATACTCCAAATTCTCAATTTTTTGAAGACGTTTCAATTCCATTAAAGTAAATGGAGCTGTACTTCCTTAAACTACGCCTACACATGTCCCGTGAGGTGAATCTATCCTAAGACAGACAGCCTAAGACAGGACACAGGCATCAAAATGTAGACACAGTGGAGCAGCTGGGCAAACAGCAGAGCAGTCCAAAGTGTGCTGATATAGCACGTGTTTCGGAAACTCTTTAGCACTGCCTAATGACTGAAGTCAGCTAGAAAAATCAAATGTTCTGTTGGAAGTCTTCATATCAGAGAGGAGGTTTTGTGGTTACATCTGCATGACACAATGTGTTGAGTGGAAACCAAGCACGACATTTTGGTTAGGGGTGCATACAATGTATAAGCATGTAAAACATTTGTAAAGGATTTTTAAAATCAACAAATAAGTGTTTCAGACTGTCATGTTATTACAACTGTGCTGTACCTGCAGATAGGGTGAAATGTTGCATTTACATTTGAAAATTGCAAATACAAATTACATTTGTACATCTGAAAATGTATTTACACTTGATAAAGTTATGAAAAATACGATGGCAGCACTTGGCAATGTGTCTTTTGAAATAAGCTGGAAGTTCCCATTAATTTGAAATTGTTTGCATAATGGTTTATGACATTAGGTATCAAATCTCTTTTTGTAATTACAGAAGAGATCACAACCAACAAATAAAGAAATTGTGTTTAGGTGCTCAGGAAAAACAAATTAATTTAATCTACAGTCCACAGACGTTTGAGAGCCATATGTTACTGTTGCTTTTGTTATTTTTTGAAAGCTGCTATGATTTATTACTCTAAACATATAGCAACAAATTTAAAACATGGATTAAAATGTCTCCTACTTGACCTTTTCAAAACTATCCTATGAATATAAATATTTATTTTATGCATTCAACAGCTGCTGATCAAGTTATATATTTTGAACAGTATTTTTTGAATTATTATTCCACCATTCAAATTGCATAGTTCCACAACAAAATTTATGGGTATTTTATGCTCATAGGCACTTGACAAACCATTGTATAACCTCCAGGAACTTACACTACATGAGTGGTTGTAGAGGCATACGATGACTTCTCATCTATAACTGAGTGATCTTTGCACTATAACAATACAAGAAATCCCTTCTGATATCAACTCTTCACCTGACACAAATCTTCTATTTAGTCATTCAGAGATGAGACATCAGTCAGCTGTTGTGAATAAAAAAGGAATGCACAACAACGAAAACAAAACAAACACTTTGCATTTTCCCTTGGATTTTTATTCCTGTTCACATTTGTAACACTTTCATTCTTAGCCTTGCCTTTATTTCTCTCAGACACTACAACCTCAGTGAAGGCTTAAGTTATCTCCACTAGGCACAAAGCAAAATACAATACAGTTATAAACTACAATGATTGAATACAAATAATAGAAGAAAGTATATTGTCTCAATACAGCTACTAAATTCTGGTGTGGATTACAGCCTGTTCTTCCATCTGTGCCTCATCTGGATGAGCCATGGAGGGAGAAAAGATTCCTTAATTGTTTCTTAGTGTATATATCTGCTGTAGGATCAAGCACACAACCAGCAAACTCATGCAAAAAATTCCTGATGTTACCAGTTTTTTACTGGTCCTGCAAGACAGTGAAAACAGTCTGGTGTCTCTATGCTGGTTAGCATTATGCTAGTCATTAGGAAACTACTCTAAGTTCCCATTTATTTTAACCCCAGCAGTTTACCAGTGAACAAGAACACCTTCTGGGAATTATTGTTACAGCTGCCTTAGAAAAGTGATTTCTATAAAACCTTTCTTTTTAAAATTTGAGTCTAAGTTTTACTTACCTTATGGCTTCTGTGTCCTCAATGAATTGTGACCAGCACAGAAGGAATCACCTCCCAATATTGCCTTAGGTTTTAACCCTTATATTTTTCGAATTCTGTATTGCTTGGCATGTATGCTTCATAACCTGTTAGCTGCTGCTCTCTATAGACATAACAGTGCCTCTCTGGGCTTGCTCTTCAAGGACACTTGGACTGCCCAGG
>VZRZ01007143.1:459822-484607 GCA_013398175.1 Climacteris rufus | reverse complement strand
ACCTTTGAAGGCCTTTTGAATAAATACCCACCTTTATTCCTTTACTCCTGACCAGTCTCAGCTTTTGGGCTAGCCTTTTCAGGCAACACCTCTGGTACACCCACAGAATTGGGGTCCCCAATACGCAGTTTACAGATTTTGGCCACAGTATCTTCTAAATGACACTTATATGAAATATTTTCCAAGTGCTTTCAGTCTCAGCCTGAATATTAATCTGCTTTGATAATCACCTCAGCTGGTGTTCTTCTCTGGCCTTGTTTATAAAGATTTTGTGCAGCAAGTTAGGGTGTGAATTTACAGCTCCTTGCCACTAACTCTTTCTGCAAACACTCCTACAGCACACTAAATTGCCTTGGTTTGTAGCAACTTAATCTCTCAATGCCATGTGAAATATCTAATACTTTCTGCATACTGAGTAACCACAAAAGAAGGCATGCAGAAACCAAATTAGCTTTAAATTCACAGCCAAACACATTTCTTTATGTAGAAAAGCCATCTATTTCAGTTAATTCTTTGCAACTAGGTTGTGGTAATGATACACCAGCATTCCCAAGAAGTTTAATTTACTCTTCCTGCTTTCAGTTTCACTATCATGACTGTAGAGCTGGTGTCTAGTCAGTGAGGGAATCTTATTATAGTAACATTCAAATGTGACACACAGCAAGGATTAAAGCGTTATCCAACTTGTAAATGCACAAGCAGGTTCTCTGGAAACAAAATTCAGACTGATATTTTCATTTTCAAACCTGTATTTTTCTCCATCTGAGCAGTCAATGAAGCATCTTCCTTTCTAAGTAAGATCCAATTATAATGAGAGCTTGGATTGACAGGAAACATTATTATAACTGAATGAGCTGTCAAATCCATGATTAATAAGGTTTTTCATTTAGGTTCAACAATAGCAGCATTAGACTACTGCCATATTATTATTCAATAACTCATAACATTCATAAGAAAGTTTGTTTTCTGTTTCGGAGGGTAGACCAAGATGTTTCACATTCAGCTATTCATATGAGCAGAAGTGGTTTCAATATTTCATGAGATGATTTTATCTCTGTTTTTTTTCTGAAGATGCAAACTAATGAAAAGCCTTATGCAAAATCTGAGCCTGCTGTTTGGGGATTTAGTTTCTGTTTTCCTTCTAGCTCCCATGTTTTTGCATCCATATTCCTATTGCTTGAACCATGAGAACAGAGAGGGATATGAGTAGTATAGGAGCCCTGGTGTTCAGACCATTAAATGCTGACGATATGGAGTAAAAAAAGGAGGCAAACCAAGACTTGTCTGGTCTGTGTGTTCAGCGAGGTGCAAAGAACAGATACAGAGCAGATATTTCATGTTAACCACCATGTATGCATGCATGTGGTTGGCTCAAGCAGAGCAGATTTTTTTTTACATTATGCTACTTTTCATTTTTGTATGAGAGACAATGAGGGCAGGATAGTTATGAATTAGGATATTCAGAAGGCAAAAAAAACATATTTAGAAAGAAAAATCCTCACCCTCAAAAAAGCCTTTTGTAACAAAAATGCAATTCCCTCCATCCTACATAAATTCTGCTTTCCCATCCCTTTTCGCAGTTTGATAGAATGTAACTGGATATTCCATTTTTCTGTTTCACTAGTTCTCAATTTCACCTTCCTAGCTTAGCTCCTTAATCTGCTCTTCCACCCGAATTCGTGGTGCTGCTCCATCATCACAAGTAGTATAAACGATGTGTCAGTTTGACTTGAAAAAATGACCTTTTACTCCAGCATTTCTTAGCATGTAATGGTTTCTTTCCTCATTTTCTTCCCTTGCTGACACCTTTCATTCTTGCACAAAGTAACCTTAAAGATGCAACCCTTAGTTTAATATTATCATGTGTCAAAGTCCCACAAACTGGGGAAATTTATGGAGGCAGTATAAGAAACATCAGAGTTTCCATCCATAACCCTTCATGTCTTGAAACTGCTACCTTCTGTAAGCCAACAGGTGAAGACAAGGCTAAAGACTCCAGATATACCCCAGCAGGTGCAGAAGACAAGCACAAAGACCAGTGTCTACTGCTAGAATAAACTATGAAGGGGTTAACAAAAGACTGATCTCTCAAAGGTGCTAGTGTGCCTCAGGGTTAACATCTTGCTATGGTATAAGTTCTTCAGTTATTGTTTCTTGTTTCTTTCTCTTTCGAATACACACACTTCAGAATCCATCTGTCCTGGCTTATTTCACCTCTTCTGTAGATTAACTTCTACTTAAAAACTTTTAAAGAAGGCTAAAATGTACTAATGTCCAGTAATTGCATTGTTGATATTATTTTGCTACTGTTGTTCTTATTGCAGTAGGCAATGCATAAAATGCCACATACCTAAAAAAAATATGATTGTCTATACAAATATCCAAGATGGGAAAATGAAGCATTGTGTCCTATTTCACAGACAGAAGAGACAGCTACATGAACAAGTTGCCACCTAGTAAATGAGCGTGGATTTACAGCTCATTTAATACTCCATGTCAACTGTCTGTGTGGTTATTGCTCCTGAGCAAATGTGAGGTAGCCCTGACCCTTACTGAAAGTGAGGCAATGTATCTTGCATTTACCTGAGCTTTAAGCATCCATATAGAGTAACTAATGAGCTGTAAATCCACACTCCCTCTTCACACCTAGCAGTTTCTTCATGTATATGGAGACAATTATATTTATGTGATTTGCCTGCGGTCACTGAAGCAGCATTTGATGGAAGTGGCAATGTAAATCAGATCTGCTGAGCTCCTGTGAACCCCACTCCTCACACGGCCAGAATTTTCTTGTAGAGCTACTGTTCAAATGATTGGCACATTTCCCTTCAAAGGACAGTCATTCACAAGCAAACTCAACAACTCTTTTCCTCATTAATACTGCAGAGCATGCATTTACCATTTATGCAAAACAGATGGATCCCTAGAAGTGTCTTCCAGATAGTTTCTTCATTTCACATATAAAATATTATTTACTTTTTCAAAGACTCTTAAATTTAAAGTCTAAAAGTCATGCTTTGGGAATAGCTTTAGCCTGGTTATTAAATTTCAACTCTAGCTACTTAAGAATCTGAACTAGAGCAGAGTCTAAGTGGTTCATCACCAGTGTTGTCCATCAGGGTGGTGCATGGCATGACACAAACTACCAAAGAGCTTTCTTTATTTTCCTTTTTTTCCTCAAGTGACTTTTGCCAAGTGACCTCTACTTAGACTCCATCACACTAGTTCAGGTGGACCACTGATACAAACTACTGCATACAGTCATTGAAAGCCTGGGGGCTTTTCTGTGGCATACTGGAATCACAACTGACTTGAATACCTTGTGCCTCCTCAATCCCCTTGTTATCTTGTATTAACAAAGGAAAAAAAAAGAAAAGAAACCTGTGGGAGGAAAATCTAAACCAAAGCATCACAACATAATGCCATCACAACCAACATATTTACTAGTAGAATTACTTCATGTTCTGAGGCTAAGCAAGACTATCATGTTAAATACCTTTAGTTCAGTGTAAATTATACACTTTTATGCATAAAGAAGAAAAATTAATTTTCTTGGTAGAGACAATAAATACATTACTTTTTAGCCCTTAAAAGCTCCCTCATCATGATTTTTATTCCATGTCTATGGATGAACACATTCAAAAACTAAAGAGGGAAAGCTCATGGTTTGGACGGTCATTATAAATTTTAATAGATTTGATAAGTCCCTCCACAGCACTTTCTCTTTCTTGATAATGACTCAATTCTTCACTGCAAGGACTCTCTGGAAAATATGAGCTATGCCTACAGGTCTTTTAGGATTTGATCCTGCTGTCACACTGACAGCAACTTTCTAATTTCTTTTTGTGGGGCTTATATTTTAAAGCAGAATCCCAACATTCTGGGATGCTTTCATTTCCACAATGTTCAGCTGACAGTACTACCAAAGCTTGAATTTCATGAAAGAATGCATAATGTAAATGGTGAATGTCAGTGCTGTCTTCTACACTGACCACATAAAACACTTAGGTGTTGCTTCACTTTGGTAAAGCTCCTTCTTTTCTTTTTTTCCCTCTTTTTTTTTTTTTTTTTTTAATCAGTGGCTATATCAACACTAGGTGATCACACAGACCCTGTAAACAACCCTGGACTTTGTTTCAACCCATGTCAACTAGCCCAAAACAGTTCTCAGGCATGATCTGGGGGCTAAAGCACCCCAGGGCCCACTCCCACAAATAAGAAGACCAAAATTATTACCAGCAGAGACACCAACCACCTCATTCCAGTCGGCCTTCAGAGCCCAGAAAAATCCCTGAAGGTGTTTAGGCAGGGATAGAGTCAGAGAGCCTGGAAACTGCCCAAAGTTGCAGCAGCTGGCTCTGTGGGATCCTCAGGAGCTGCCTGGCAGGTCACTGCCACTGCTGCAGACAGGCATTGCCGGAGTATGGGGACTGCTGGAAATTTGCTGTGGTATAGATTATCTCTGGCCATTTTAAACTGGAAAACTCTTAAATGACTTCCAAACGGACCAAAATACAGTCCATAAGAGGTAGCACTTCAACATCTAGCTATCTACCAACTTGATTTTCCAATCTTCCTGTTGTGATGAGAAGGGCAAACAGTAGCATGAAGCCTGCAAAACAGCCTTGCGGGAAGTCGGGCTTCTTGGAATCCCAGTTGAAAAAAAACATTTCTGTTCCCCCACTGCCCAATTTCTATTTTTGGAGAGTTATTCTGGTGCATTGCTTCCTTGAATTTTTGATCTATTCTTCTACTTTTTTTGTCCTGTTTCATAATTATATGATTTTGTTATACTATGTGTTTTATTATGTTATGTACTTTCTGTGAGACAGAAAAAAAATGTGCCAGTGAATTCTCACCTTACTGACATGAATGGCTTTTGGCTCACACACTCTGTGCAGGATTTTCCTTCTTATCAAGGGTTCCATATTTTCATGTGGTTGCATTTTTTTTTTGTCTGGGCATCCTCTTAATTTTTATTTTTTTTTTTCTCTTTGCTCTCCCAGTAATTCATTTTTAGCTCTAAATTAAGCAATTTGCTTTTAACCAGTTGGCATTTTCATCAGTCAGCATATCCAGATGTTCATCTGTACCTTCCTTAATTTCATGTACTATATCAACATTTCCTGTAGCTGTAATGCCTTTCTGCAATGAGACTTACACCTCAGATTGCCCTGCTGTTTTTTCAGGCAATTATGTACTGCCTGTCCTTCTGGCAGGCACATTGCTATCTTCCCTACTCTATTTTGGTTTTGAGACTAACATCAAACAGCAGTAAGTGCCTACTACAGATTTGATGATTCTCTGTGGAAAGTTTAAGCTTTTAATGTTGTTTAAAAAAAAAAAAAAAGAAAGAGGATACTGAGAATATCAGGAAAACTCCAGTAATTTATTAGCTTGGGTTTAGGGTTTCCTGCTCCTCTAACTCCTTCCCATTGGTTCATATAGAGTCCATAGGATACCTGGCAGTCCTGGTCTCCAGCCAGCATTGCTTGGTTTCTCCTGCAGAAAACCCCAGGATGTGAAGTGGGATGGCACACATGTAGGCTTCAGCCCAGCATAGTATCAGGATGCACAAAGACTTTCCAGAAAATGGTCACAGGCCCTCAGATCCAAGCATAGCTATAAGGATCTCTGCAACAGAGCATCAACACAATAGAGCATCAAGTCCTTCAGCTTGGACAGTCCAGCCAACAAGAAAACTAAATTGCTTGGCACTTGTCAGCACCTACACCCTGCTCCAGTCTTGCTCCTAAGATCCTAGCTGGAGACAGATGCTGTGCTGAGGTTTGGAATACGTGCTGCTGGGGAAGGCAGAAAAGGCCTGTGTGTAACTTGAGATGTCCCTGCAGCTCCTACTCCTTTATGCCTGTGACCTTGGCTTCAGCTCACTGCATGAGTGAAGAGCAAGCGGTGGAGATGTGTTGGGAAGAAACAATGAACAAGAAAAAGAAAGCCTGCTGAAAGCACTGCAGTGGACTGAGGAACCACTGTGATATAAGCTAGGGAGGGTGAAGGGCACATGAAAAGTGTAGTATGGGGGGACCCACAACACATGGGTCTGGGGGAAATTGGGCATATATGGCACAAGATGGGTGTCAGGAGGCAAAGGAACCCATGGCACAGTGTGGATTTAGTGCTTAGAGAAGAGAGAAACTGCAGCACAAGGACTTGGAGGGATTTGGGGCCTGATTCACCAGGCAAGGCTGCAGTGGGGATGGGATTTTGAGAGGTTTTAGGAACTTGATGATAGTGGCAGTGTGGGGTGGTCCTCAATCTGTAGAGATGTGCTTCCAACCTTCATATACTATTTATTAGGGACTTAAAAAGGTACTGGAAAATGACAGGGTGAAACAATACACAGTATGTGGGGAAAAGGGGGAGAGGGTGGAAGGTGAGACTCCAGGAAGAAGGAAACCTCATCTTCAGTGTGGACGGAGAAAAACAGAGGAAACACAGCTGCAGCATCAGCAGCCTTAATGATGCACCTGTCAGAGAGACACCCTCCTTATGTTTGCATATGCACATTTCTGCGTCTGCTAACGACCCACTTTTTCTTCTTCATTTCCAGAGCCAAAAGATTGTTAATTCCTTAAGTCTGTTCTTGATTATTCTTTCCTGGCTGTCCAGTGTGCATTTTCTGATATGCCTTTGTTTAGGAAGGTTAGTTTCTTGCTACACAGCAGAAATATTTCTGTTAAATCTACTCTATAAAGGCCCCCCAAAATGTGAAAAATGCTGTAAAAGCAGAAAAGAAATAGTTATGTGGCAGGAAAGGAGACGCTACAGGAAAAATCATTTGCTGAGAAATGCAGCTTGTGTCTTATCAACTTAATTCCAGATAAGTTTTCATTTTACTGTAAGGACAGATGTGATAAATATGTTAATGGCAGATTTTGATAACTCAGTTTGTAGAACTGCAAAGCCAGATGGAAGTGATAATTTTTCTTTCATTTTAATTTTGAAATTTTATTCAAGAAACCAAGAAACCAAGAAACTTCCTGATATCGTAACACTGTAATGACTTTTGAAAGGATAATGGGCCTTAGCACAAAATGATGATTAACCATCATGCCCTGATGCTCCTATTTTATTAAATTCCAGTTTCCCTGACTGGAATTCTCTCAGCTTTCTTGTCAGAGATGAGCAAATTACTGCCTGTGGCTGACTTTTCCACTTCCACATTCATAAAGATATTTAGCAGCAATCCAACTGGTGAGTATTTTACTGATGCTCAGGTTAGATACATGACTAAACAGACCACTGAAAACAGCACTGGATGGAGCTAACCTTTCTTCCTCCTTATCAGGAATGAAATACTGCCTTTTTTGTCCCTTAAGCAGTGCACTTAGTGCCCTCATGGTCTTAAGAGTACGAGAACTAAAATGTAGCTTTCCATGCATTGATTAAGATTGCATTAACAATATTTGGCATGGACTCTTTGTTTGTTTCAATATAATACAAAACCATTGAGGGATATATATAAGCACCTTCTTAAATCTGTCGGATATTTGCTGCTTGAACTGATAGACAAAAAGAAAGCTAGAAAACTATTCCTGCTTGAATCCTCTTGAAGGGCAGGAAACAGCAGGTAGCAGGTAAAAGGGAAATGTTAGGAAACTATTTTCAAGGGAAATACTAAGTGAAAGCTTGTTTTTTTTATATTCACAAAGGTGGTTTAAAGTGTGTGGAAAGAACAGATACATCTGGCTTTTTCCCTTCAAATAAATTTTCATTTCAAGAAAGTGATGTCCTGACTGGTTCCTCCCACAGTAACTTCTCCCCAGGAACAACCTGACAAGAGGGTGAGAAGCTCCATTCTCAAATCAGTAGCATTAATTTCTATGGTTTTATTAGGTCCTTCTCACTTTTTAGATAAGCTCACAAATCAGAAACTGAATGGCCATTTAATTCAACTTGTCAGTTAGAGGCCCCTGTGAAATTTATTTCAATGATTCCAGAAAAGAAAATGTGGATTTCTGGTAAGTTGTATCGTACATTTTACCATGAGACAAAGGGTGCAAGTTGTTTTATCATCCCTGTCCTCGTCTGGGGGTCCCTGTGGGTAGAGGTATTCATTATTGGATAAATATCTGCTATCTGCTATTCATATTAGACAGGTATCTGCTATATGAAGTAGCAGATTAAATTCATTCAATACAAGCTATTTGGTTTCATTTGTTTAGTTTATGTATTTTCTTGGGGGTTGTCTTTTTAAATTCAATTAGCAAGTAATGCAAAATTCCAAACATGTGGTCTGGATGTTTCTCACCCAAACAAAATGTTCATATGAGAGGGAAAGGAATAGTCTATGCTGTATGGTGGAGGGTGGAGGATGTAGAAGAGATCCCCAGGTTCTGGAAGTGAAAGCTGTATCAGCAGGAGCTGAGCCAAATTAATTAGCCCGGTGAAGAGGCACTGGGCAGAGTGCTTGGTGAATGCAGCTCTGTCATGTTTGAGAGTTCATCTGTTGTCTCTGGACTTTGCTGAACTGCACAAACATCCATGTCTTTGCAGCATTGCACCTTGCACACAAGCAGAGGCAGTTCTTACACTTGTCTGAGGTTCCACTCCATGCTGGATACCAATGTTGCACAATTCAGTGACTCACGTGACCAAAACTACACAGTGAAGCATGCAGTCCTGCTCCTGGCCCCAGTGTTCCTTACCAAGGTCAGGGAACAGCAGGAAGAGACAGCTGGAGCCTCTCTGCCCCCACAGCCTTGCTGTGAGCTAAGAGGCGGTCAAAGCACAAGCTGTAGCTAAAGGTGACCCACCCTTGCAGATTGTCCTCAGGTATTGGCATAAAACAGACAGATCTTAATCCTCTGTGGACTCATGCAGAAGCGGCATTTAATCCTGGAGCTCCAAACCAAGCAGAACTTCCCAAATGGTGTGCAAAGAAGCCGTGCACTACCCTTCAGCAGGCAGCCAGGGTGCCCCAAGCACCAGGCAGGGAGCTGATTGCAGGAGGAGCATGGCAGCTCATGCAGTACTAAAGCTTATTCCAGGCTGCCACCTTGTCAGGCTTAAGTTCAGATCATTAGGATGTTCATCTGTTATTTATGCAAATAAGCCTATGCATAGTCACAAAATTTGCAAAGAGGGCTATTTATCAGTTTGGCACAATTTCCAACTTTCTGAACCCTCAGACATTCCTGATACATGTAAAAGAAAACATAATGTCCCCTAGCACTGCAGAGAGGCCAAGGCAGAGTTCAGCTGCTACCATCCACATCTTCTCAGAGGACTCATGGTGCTCAGGATAGAAGATATAATACATTCCGTGCGACTTTAAACACAATATGTTACAGCTCAGGATGTTTAATCTAGTGAATAAGGGATCTCTACTTGTTTCACCTTCCCAGGGAGGCAGATTTACAAATATGCATAACTCTAAGCATTCTGACTGCAGTTTAGTATTTTTTTATAACAAGCATCTGACAGAAAAAAAGAAAAAAAGGTCTTCTGAAACAGTATTTAAATTAAATTATCTCCTTTCACTGGACAACTGCAGTCTAAGGTTGCTCTCACTCATTAATGTGCAGAGGCACCTCAGCTCATCCCTGTCCTGCCCTTACTGCTCTTTCCTCACTTCAGGAAAATATTATCTTCTGCATGAACCTGATCTGGAGTCAGCATCCACCTGTTTTTCTGCACACACAGTCATCAGTAACTGCAGGATGTCTGAGTTCTCCTGGCAAGGGTACAGGTCTACCAGAAATAAAATTTCCAGGAATTTTTCCCCAGTTTTGTACCCCAGGCCAGTACCAGGGTGATTGCTTGCCTGTTAGCTCCATGGACAAATTTCTCTTCTCATGTACCCTCCCTTGCACAATAGGATGTTTTATTTAAGCTGCTACAATGCTCATTGTACAAAGTAGAAGAAAAGACATTTCTGTAGGAAAGTAAAGACATGAGAAAATGACACATCCTTTTGTTGTAGTACCCTTATCAGAAGGACCCAGGTTGTCCATTCACTTCTATAGTCTATTGTAACTATCTCCCAGGATGTATGTGGAGCTTTGGACTTGCATGTGGTCTTGGAATTGGGGAATGAGGGGAGGAACACCTCCAGCAGGCAAAGAGAAGTACTCACAAACTCTGCCCTTTCAGAGTGGCTACAATTCAATTTTACTTTGACACCAATACACAAAAAAAGATCTTCCTCTGAATCCCCCAAAATATAATTACAGAGTTACATGCTACTTAAAGCACAGCACATTCACAACACAGTGATCTGACAGTATTTCTATATATCTTTCCCTCTTCCCCCGTAGGGAATTTGTATTTGCACACGAGGACAACTGCAACCTAAGTTAAAAACCTCGTAGAGAGTCTCTCTCATTAAAGTGCATCAATGGTCCTTCAATTCTTTCAACATATACAAGAAAATTGTGGTGGGTTGACCCCAGACAGAAGCTAAGCACCCATCCAGGTATTTGATCACTCCACTCTGACATCAGGATGATGATCTCATCAGGAAAGAGAATAGTAACAGCAAATTCATGGCTTCAGATAAAGACAGTTTAATAAATGAAGGAAAGAGAGGAAAAAAAAAAACCAACCCAAAAACAGTAATGCAAAGGCAGTCACTCACCATTTTCCACAAGCAGGCTGATGTCTGGCCAGTCTCTGAGTTATTGCTGCCTTCCTAGGCCAATCATTCCCTCAGTTTTTATTGCTGAACATTGTATTATATGTCATGGAATATCCCTTTGATCAGTTGGGGTCAGCTGCCCCATCTGTGTCCCCTCCCAATCTCTTGCCCAACCCCAGACAACTTCCTTGGGGAAGCCTGGGAAATTAAGAAGGCCTTGACACTCTGGGTGCACTGCTGTTCAATAGCCAAAAACTGGTCTGTTATCAACCATAATTGAGTGACAAATCAAAAAAATACAGTACAGGCTGGTGTGAAGAAAATCAACTCCATCTGAGCCACACCCAACACGAAGATTAATGAACAAATGCATTGCCTTAGGTTAAACATGAAGAAAATTGTCTTAGAAGGGGTACTGCTTTCTTAACTTTCTTTCTTAAGATCAAGTGCAATTCTAAAACAACTGCTTTTTTTTTTTTTTTCATTCCAAACCTATTTCCCACTTGGCTAAGTGCAAAATAATGAATTCAAAAATTTCTATACAACCTGTCTTTCTGTGAACTTAATTCTGCAATTTCCAGCTGAGCAAAATTATCTTTACATCATGAAAACATATGCTTCCCCTTAATAAAGATTTAAATACAGGCACTTCAAGTCTCTCCTTTCAATTTTACAATGGTGCAGTAAAGGATTATCCATGCAAAATTATACTGCCAAGGTTTCTGTTGTGAGTCGGCATGGTTCCGTTGTTTTTCATGGATCAATTAACACACACTGGAGATTTTAGCCATTCTTGTCTGTAATGGCTCATTTGCCTATTACAGGGAGCTGAGAGCCATCTGTGTATATGCCATAAGGGTATAACAGTGAAATGAAGACTTTACACCCACAGAACACAATTTAGGATTGTAAGACATTCAAAGACAAGATGCGATACCTTACCTTTGGAGCCTGTAGTACATCAGACACACCTTGCTTAGGTACTGCAAAGGCAGGTTGTGGTGCTTTTTTCGGCTTTTTGGGAGGCCTGGGTGGTGGATGAAGGGTTAGGTTTTCATATCTTCTCAACATATAGTATTCCTCTTCATTGATCTCTTCCACTGTTGTCCTAGTCACAGGTGGTACAACTGCCTGGACACCTTTGCTGAGCAAATGGACCAACATGTTTAAGCGATACACGGGAATCTCCCAGCTCTCCACTGGACTGCTGGCACTACTGATCAGCAAGAAAGAGTCTGTGATTTCTTCTTCAAACTGCAGAGTGGGCGCGGCAGCCAATACATCTTCCTCAATGGAAAGGTCCCTCACAGACACTTTGACATTAAAAGGCAAATGGAATTCCTTGCAAATCTCAGAAAGGTAGTACTGTTTCTTGTCATGAATCACTTCCACAAAGCCACCTTCCATGTACATAGGGAGGAGCACTTTTTTATATGTATCACTTAGTATTTGCTCACAAGATAAAACATCTATGAGTTTCTTTCTTGCCTCATACAGAACTTCACTAGTCTTGCATTGCTGAACTAGAAACTGATCTCCAACTGAAACTGCAAAAATTTCTTTATGGGGGGAAGAAAAGGCTTTAGTTGCTACAACATGAAGCTGTTCCTTTTCACTTCTTGCTATCTCTAAGTCATAGGCAGTTGGAAACTCCCGAGGTCTTCTCTTGAACTTTCCTTTGTAGCTCATAGGGATTAAAAAATGTCTTTTGGAGGAATCACTTCTCATCTCAGAGGCTAGGACTCTTGCTGCCTGGTACTTTTTGTAGATGATGATCTCTTTCCCTGTAGACAATAAGTTATAAGGTTTTTGGCTTCCTGAAGGCCCTTCCATTATCTCAGCAACCATAGGAAATTCTTTGCTAGTTCTTTCAAATATATCTTCCAAAGAAAGTGGCTGAAGAAAAGAGTCAATATCATAACAGTCTGTTATATCCTTGACCTCAACATCCAGATCTGAGAGGATATGAACTATGTCCTTTCGAACTGAGAAGAAAAATAAATATGTTGGGTTTTGTCTTCAAACTAACATTGATATAAAATACACGTCCTGTTGGCCAGATACTAAAGGCATCTTCCCTGAGGTGTGCATGTCCGTGTGTAAACGTGCACCATTAGTAGGGCCAGCCAAAGTCTAACTGTTGTAATTTGAGATATATGGTTATCACATATGCATAAGACCACACAAAGAGAATAAGGTGTGCAAGTGAACTACAAGTTTGCAAAACAGAAAAGTCTAGTTCACTATTTTCTTCCCAGCACCTCCAAGCTTAATCAGTTGTTTATCTTATCAAACTCATTCTTGGGTACAAGTTGTATTTCTATTCTTTTATTTCACCTAGGGTTTCTCTAAAGAAATTAGAAAGGAAAATCTTTAATAAATAAATAGCTTTAGAATCCATTAAAAACATGTCACTGCTATGGCCAGTCAGGGAGAAAGAAGATATTTTGATATTTAGAAGAATAATTAAAACATCTCTAATTATTATGAAAAAATATTGCCAAAAAATGGCAAAGCCTTTATTTAACAAAGTCTAAGGCTATTGTTTATGAATGAAGACATTTTACTGTAATGTTCCTCTGTGGAACTCTTGCATCTTTTTCTGCGTCACCTGATTTTATTAACTATCAGAACAGAGCCATTGAATTTAACAACCTGACAGGGAACAACAGCTTTTTTATCACAGCTGAACTTGCAAAATTTTGAATGCAAAAATTCTTAACGCAAAGCTGACTGTGTAATTAAGGCTTGTTTAAGAATTTGGCTCCAAGTCAGTGACACCACAGATCGCTGACCAAGGCAGTAAAATTTAACAAGCAAATAATATTTAATTACTCTCTTCAATAAGACTTCTTTTTTATAGACCTACACAAAGGGATAGTGTACTCTGGATTCACACTTACTTGTAGGAGGACATACCAATATTTTATGCTGCAAAGTTGGTATCAGATGTATTTTACATGACAGTGTAAATTTTTACATGACAGAGTTCTATGACAATGATTCAGGATCTGTAAGTTCCAACTCTGCTTTTGTCACATTGACACCTTGAGGTGATAAACATCCTAAGCACCACAAGGGAAACAAAACAAAGGAAAATGACTAGTGAAAACAAAAGCTTTTTATGAACATTTGGAGGAGTTCCACACACATAACTTGTTCATTATTAATAGTGGGAAGTATAGAGGATTCCTGCTAACAGGCTGTGAAAATGTAATGAGTTATCCCACTTATCAGGAATCTTTTTTATTGAATAGTGGATAGTATTTCTCATACTTTATCTCGTGTGTATTTATAGTTCTAAAAGTGGTGAAAATCCATTTCTCATGGTCCACAAGAAAGTAGTTAATCATGTAACATGAAGCCTACTTTTCAATTTGTACTAAATAGTTATTTAGAACATATTTAATGCTTCTTAAATGTTGAGAACACTATGAAACATAAAATTAAAACAACTAATACAACCCTCACTGGAATAACTGATTGGAAGACAAGCGAATACCAAACATTTCTGAATCTTCTAAAAGTTTTCAGGGGTATTAAATTCCTATTGATTCTGCCCATACATCTGAGTGGGTATAGGAATATACCTAAGTGAATCCAGCTTCAAGAGATGCACTAGTTTCCTAAATCTAGCTAGAGTTACAGCAAACAGAGTACTTCATCTTGTGAAGATACATTTTTTGAACTCACACATTAAATCACATAGCAAGCACAGCTGAATGTCTGATGATAAGCATATAACAACTATGGTATACTGTGTTAACAGTCTTTGCCCGCTTTTATTTCTTTCTCTTTTATCCATTCGCTTACATCATTCATCAGAGAAAGCTCAACTGTGAAAAGATTTCCTGCTTATATCCTCACGAACGACATATTTTTGTTAGGATTTAATTTCTATGGAGCTCATTGGTTTGCTTCTACTAAATAACACAAGTAGCAAAACCTTCCCAAAAGCTAACCTACTGTCCTGCAATCAGAACCCAACAGTTTCAATGTTTTGGTGGAACAACTAGAACACCTAGTGCCATAGATATTTTGGTGGTTTTTAAATAAAAACTCACAACAAAAAATTCTTAAGATACTGGTTTTTTAATATTTCTGTTTCCTACAGAAACCTGTTTTCTGAATCCTACAGGTTTCAGAAATTGTCTATGAGTTTTTTTCTGTTTATATTTTGTTGATATTTGTTTCTGCAGTAGAATAATATGATTTGTCTTTCTATGGCACTCTCATTCTGAAAAGTAAATGGTGGTTAAGTGTATTGCAACAAGTACGTCTCTATTTTTTTTTCTACCAACTAGACATAGCCATAAATGATCAGGTGACTTCTCCATGGTCAAAGTCTGAGACACAAAGAAAGAGAATCTGAGAACTGAACAGAATTCCTAAGATCAACCTTTTCACTATGCAGTATACTTTATTTGCAGTGAGGATTTAATTGTAGTGATCAATAGAATGGGAAGAGAAAGCAATGTTAATCTAAGGCAAATAATAAAGAAGGCAGATGATAAAGAAATAATAATGGCAATATTATTTTTATTTTTCTTCATCTTGAAAATAGCATCAGTGGCAAATATGGATCAGGAATTTTTGATAATCTGAATCTTTCATGGCTATTTTAAGGAAACTGTGTATTTGAGGGTACTTTGCTATACCGAGTTTAACAGAACACTGATTTTATTTCCTACTTACATTTCACTACTGCCTGCACTTCGTAGACAGGCATGAGAATCAAGCAGCCATCAAAATTCTCAGGAAGTGGACTAGAGGAGTCCCACATATGTAACGTATTGGAAACTTTAACAATCCGGTTTCTGCACTTAGGGATTTTCCATTCTGCAACCTCTTTCAGGGTGTATATCTGGTCATCTTCACACTCATAGAATTCTCCTTCTTGTGAAAGGGGCAAAGTAAAGCAATGAGACTGGTTATTTCTGACCACGACACAGTTTGCAGCGATCGTTCCATTGAGCTCTTCCACTGAGTTGAACGTGATCTGCTCACCATGTTTGATAGTGAAGTTTTCCAATTTTATATCCTTGAGGCTGTAGAAACAAGGATGGCCAAGTCTTGTTGGCCCAATAGAGACCTTCCTTGCAATTTCTTCAATGCTGACATATGGAGTCTTATCTGCTACAACCTTATAAAGACCTAAGAACAGAAAACCTGTGTTATAAATGGGGAAATATACAAAGCAAGTCAGGCTGAATTTTAGACTGTGAATGTTATAAAAATGGGGAGCAAAGCACATAAAATTATTCATAGATGATATTTTGGTTGCTAGAAATATGACTCTACAGAGATAATATCAACTGCATGATACAATGTATAGGCAGCTGGAATTAACCCTTTCCACTCTGTATATGATTTCTAATATCCAACATTCTTAAGTCCACAGTAAAATTTTTCTTTGCCACAGAAAAAAGAAAAGTTATCTTAAATTCTTATCTGTCTTAGAAAATCAGCCTTTAAGAGCTAAATGCAGATATGGTATGAGGAAACACAACATTAATGTGGTCAGTGAATACAGGGTAAGTTTCTGTCCACACATCAGTGCTATCTAAGCTTCTACACACAAACTGGGAATTCATAGACCAAGTGTATTTAAAGATACATTGCAAACGAAACAGTAGCACCTACAGATAAGAAAGAGCAAATAGATTTTAGCGTGTCTGATAGGCCAGTCCACCAGCTGGATTAATTCAAGTCTGGATGTTGTAGCACTCCAGCCATCACGAGGCAATTAAAATGCTGAAGTTCTGCAAGACAGAAGATGTATCTGATCTTCCCTATCCCCTAGGGACATTATTACTTCATGTTAATCATGCCCTTTGGATCTGTCTCATTAGGAGTTTGCATTGCAAGAAAAATGTGTACATTTCTATATTTGCGTGAGGGTTTTCATAAAAGAAGATGAACTGGAGGGTTGAAAGAACTAAAAAGCAGGGCTTAGCTGAACTGTGTGATTCAGCTGTCTTCTTCACAAGGTGTGGCAGCATTGTGAATGCTGCCTTATGGAATTGCAGTGCATCTTCCTGAGACAGGCATTGACAAAGACTTGCATTCGAGTGAAAATAACTGAGCATAGAGGTTATTCCTAGGCCAAGATTGCTAGTCACAAATTAACCAATAACTACAGCTACAGTGACAAAGAAGCCAAGCTCCCTGGGAGATACTGTGCTTTTTCTCCCTTTGTCTGTGGAAGCCAACAAGCAAAAATCCTATGCCTTGCTGCTCCTTACTTTTGACTCCTCTGGACCACAGAGAGGGCACTTTGTGATAAAGGTATACTTCCACTTTGGCTGTTAAGGAGGGAGCATTGGATGGGGAATCAAGGAGCCTGGTTGGTAACACTAGACACTTTCACAGCAACTCCAAATCTCATGAGTAGTTTAAATAATGTCTGCAGGTTTTTAAACGTCCTATCCAACTGTCCCCAGCCATTTAGTGTGGGAGCTGGGTCCACACTGGTCATGAATCCCTGCTTCTGGGAACCAGAACATGAGAAAAGTGCAAGATGTCCCAGCAGATACCTAGATCTCATCTGGGATGCTGCCAGAACACAGTTGCTGCTGCATCTTGGAAAGATACTCATTCCGTTCTCTAGACCTCCCCTGATTGTTGGGTTGTTTAAAAAATTAGATCAGGGGAGATGGCTTCAGGTAAAAATAAGCTATTTTCTTATTTTCTTCCACACCTCTTCCCTTCCTGACTTTCACTACTGACCACAATCAACACAAGTGAGGGCCCTGAATGGAAGCAGGGTGTCCCTAAAACTGCATTTCTTTAAAAGGATGCATCAAACCATTACTCCCACCACAACAGCCTTTTTTTTAAACTTTGTAGCTTTAGCACCATTCTTGTTAAAACAGACATTACTAAGATTCTATTGAGTAGCTTTTAATTGCATTCATCAGCAGATTGGGCATGTTTGGTTCTGGGTGTCCTATGTGGCCCCTAGTAACTGTGGGAACTAATAGCTCTGAGGGCCTGTCAGCAGCCTAAGCAGGAATAGCCTTTTTGATCTGCTGCAGAAACAGTCGCTAGTTGTGCCAATGTCACTTCTTTCTGCAGTTCTGTGCCTTCACAGTCGTCTGTATGACATCCAGCTTTTCCAGGGTGAAATTAGTACTCTTGTGCAAATACATCCTCTACGTATATGTCCTCACTGCAGCAGGGCAGGAAAACCTCCAGGCTTTTTCTTGGGCTGCAAGGAAGCCATATCCATGAATGTAGCTTCACAAGAACAAAGTACAACTTCAACACACTTTTCTTTCCCACTCGTATTGGTAATGTTTCTCACAGCCATATTTAACACAATTATTAGCAAGGAAGTTATCTACTCCAGTTCTAATCACTACAGGTAATGTACAGGTATAAGAAGCATTCTTCTCCTCTATGAGTTTGACAGTAGTCTCAAGATCTACTAATTTTGCTGTGACTACAGAGATTTTTGGAAGCCAACTATTTCAGCAACAAACGGATGAACATCTTGGGTTGGAAAGCAGGTTTCATATGGAAGTATAATTATCAGATTTCATAAAAAATAGACACCTGATTGTCCCCTTGACAATCACTGACTTTGTTAAGGATGGGAACAGAAAACTCTTCACCTTCTGTTCCACTGATTTTCTTAATTTTGGTAACAGAATGCTTGCTTAGGCAAGTACAGACCCATGTGTTGTTGCATACTTAGCTTCTGTACTGATGAGACTCCTGAAGTGAAAGAATCTAACAACGACCTCTGAGTGGCTATGACCATGCAAAGTTCCATAAGTTTCTCTTTCTATAGAAAACAGGTAAATATGTATAAAAGGTTATCTGGGTATGTTGGGTGGAATTTACTCTGGTTCCTACCTAACTGCCATAATCTGCCATGGTATCCTCTCAAAGGCTCTTTGCTACTATATTTACATAAAAACAAACAAACAAAAAAACAAAAAAAAAACCAAACAAAGCAACAAAAAAACCTCCCAGAAATATTATCTGGAACCATTCAGAACCTTATGAAAATCACTAGGGATCAAATTACAAAAACAAATGTTTTCCAAACCTAAGATAACAAGGAAATCTCCAGGAGGAGGAGACATATGGTAAATTTGAGATGCTAAAGTTTGGACATTTTGAGGTCAAACAAAAATATTTTTTGTACTTTTTCATAAATCATAAGATGACTGAATCAAATTCACTTAGACTTTTCTAAGAGATCTTGGTGGACTATTAGGCGGAAAGACAGATGGAAAAGAGTAAATTTGGAAAAAAGTCCATCTGGTTTATCAAGATCTGGCATTATTGCTCCTATAGATCTACTTTCTAAATGCAATCTGGTCTACAACCAACGTGCACTGATGCCCAATCATTTTGGGGAAAGTAAATCATGCAGACAAGAAGAGCTACACATATATAGTAACTACAGGAATGTGAAATCATTCCACCCCACAAAGCCTCTGTACCTAGTGACATTTCATTAGGTGAAGTGTCTGCCTAGCCATAATATGATGATTATAGGCCCCAAACTTAATCAGCCCATGTTTTCAAGAAAAGTTTTACTAATTGGTGTAGAAGTTGATAGAGAGAACATTTGAGAATCTGAAAAAATTATTTTCACTGGTATGGGAGAGAAAACATAGCCAGAAGATCACAAGACTGAATGTGCTGTGGGAAACCGTGTTTTGACAGAAGAATATTTTTACCTTTTTACAGAACATTGTATATAGCTCTCTTTTACTGGCTGTAGAATGTTAAAATGTACCACCCTGTAGCTTTATAGACTTCCCATTTTCTGTTTTAATTAGAGTCCTGAAGGAAAGGAGTATCCTTTTTATTCTGTTTTTCCCACAGAAAGCTGAGAAAACCAGTAGTCAGTCTTGCCTAGAAGAGTAGCTAGCAGTCTCAAAGGAAAAAGAGCAGAAAGAACATCTGTCCCAGACTAGCAGTTTCTGTTCCCCAAAGTAATGCCAAAGATTGGGAAGAGCAGAGTTTCTAACTTCTGTGGAGCTGATTTAGTTTTTAATCCCTATTTCCCTCATGTCCACCACCCACTGTCTACTTCCTGTGCTTCAGCATCCTCCTCTCCCTATCCTGTCCCAAGATCCAGCTCTCCATCTCCTCCTATTGAGATGAGCCTTTTAACGCCAAACTCCTGTTCTTCCATGGATGTGTTGCATGGTCATCGACAAGTCTCCTGTCTTGTGATTTGCATAGGCTGAACACTCTAAGGGACAGTCATGCTCAGCTACGTGTCTGTCAGACCACACAGGAATGAGCAGCAGCAACAACCAGGGACCTCATGAGGACAGGGTCAGTCCAGGAATATTTTTGCAGAAGAAGGAAAATAACAGAATGAAATCTAATCATTCGTGTGGGCACACAGTTCAGCTGTTGTGCAAATTACCTGTCTACTAATTTGCTAGTAGTGAAAATTGTAGTTCAAAATGTGGTTAGATGTAGCCATTGAAGTATCTAGAGTAGCAGCAGACTTCTATTTTTTGCCCAGTGTATGAACACAGAAAGAATAGGCTGGCCTTCTGAGGCATGAAAAAGAACAAATTAGAATGAGGATAAAACGAAATAACACAGTGAACTTGCAGTTGCAGCGGTTTCTCTAATGCAAAGGACAGATTAGGCCTTTATCAAGGATCTGATTTGCCAGAGCAGGAAAAAAGGAATTCTGAAGACTGCAAATACATTCAGAAAGACAAAGAGTAAGGCTTGTTTAAAGCCAATGAGCCCAGTTCTTCACTCACAGAGCTGCTATCCCCAGAGTAACCTACATCGGAGCGTTGCTCATTTGTGCCAGCATGCACACAGTGAAAGGATATATGAGCCCACGGCACGCAACAGAACTGATGGCAGAGGAAATGGAAAAAAGCATCAATGCAAGATTTCTTTGCATCAACACTGATAAGAGAGCACTGTACATACAATGTAAATACAGGATCAGCTTCCTAGAGAGCTGTGGATATTTTTATTGCATGAAGTCAAAGGCAGTGTGAAAAAGATTATCTGCAATTCAGTTCTGCGCTTCATTCAGGAGATGGGGGCAAGCCATGTCTCATGTACAATGCTTCAGTTAGAGCTTAGCATGTGTATGTAATAAAGTGAAAAGGAAAAAGGTCAAGAAAGAGCAAAGACTAGGAAATCTTGACTCTGAGGAGCAGAATCATTCTTCAGCTAACAACTAAATTAGAGAAATGACAAATTTACCTCTTACCAAATAGCTCTTGAATGCATAAGAGTACATACAGAGAGAAAAATAGGAAAGAGGTGCTCCCTGTTGGGCTAATAAGAAGTGTCATTATGCCCCTCTTCAGTGTTGCTATTCAGTAATACCCATCATGTGAAGGATAATAATGATAAATTTCAGCAAAATGAATTCTGAATTTATTTTCCAAGTGAAATAACCCAGTTTTTAGAAGACTGGTTGGGAGAGTTCATAACTATGCATGAAAATTGCAGTGATTAGATCACATTTGAAACCGTGCTCAGTAGGGCAACAGCATCCAAGTGTCAAGTTGTAAAACTGATCATTTGAATGCAAACAAATCCCAATTCACCATGTTCAAGCATCTGAAATCACAAGTCTTTCTGTTCTAAAAATCAGGACTTTCAACATTAATAAATTTAGAATTAGTTTTATCACTCGTGTTGGATATTTTAAGGTTCAATGTTGAACTCCATCTGCCAATCAAGATTTAGAATATGACTTTCTATTAGTATATGTATTTTAGAGATAGAAGAAATTTTAATAATAGCAAAGAAGTTTGGATTTCAAGAAAAATACCAAATATCTTGAGAGTTCACAGGACAGTGGTATTTCAATATATCTAGATAGCCACAGATAATTAAAAGGCCTTGGATTACTACATTTGGGCCTCACTAGTGCTTGAAAATGGCATTCCAAAGAAAGTCTTTTAATAAGTTGTCATACAAATGGTTCTGATTCACAGAGTAAGAAAAACATGAAATTAAATTGAGGATCTGCTGAGGGGGGCAGGGAGTTATATATACAACTATTTCAGAAAGAAATCTGTATTTGGACATGGCAAATAAAGGTATGGCAGAAGATACTTTTCTGTAGAATGCAGATGAAACATTGCATTGTCATGGACTTTTACATTTTATTTGCTTCAAGAAGTGTGTCTTGCTTCCCTCTGCAGAAAAAACACATCCCAGCTTGGACAGTAGCATAACCTGAACCCCATACACACATGTGCACACACTCTTGCATACTCAGCAAGATATTAGAAGAACATCAACGAAGTTATTAAGTCAAGAACTCAAATACTAGAAAACACTCATATTATGTTCCCCATGCAGCATCAATTTAATTTCCCATGTGCTTGCACTACAATACAGTGCTAATTAAATATTTACCTCATTTTTTTCTACAAAACTGTAGTCTCATTCAGTGCGTTAGCTAGACTCATAGTCAAAATGAGGGCATAATCTTAGAGTCTTGAAGTGTGCTGTGTCCTGGGTGTGCTCTGCCTGTATGTGCTTTGTCCCAGTGCTTCCATCTGCAGCTGTCCCATAACTTTTCTCCCAAACTCCCTCCCCCATCCCACTGTTCTCCTCATGCAGTTTTCCAGTCTGCTCATCGCTCGACCCCCGCCGCCAGAGGCTCCCATTACCTCTGCTGCCCGCAAGACTCGCAGCACAGGAAATGCCCACTTACATAACTGTGTGGGGATGGGATCTTCCTCTGCTGCTGAAACCACCTGCACCTGTCTCCAGTTCCTGATCTTTGCATGGCAAAATGATCTTCATCCTTTCGTCCTGCTCTGAGGTCCAATGTTTTTCTATCATTTCCCTAACATAATTTGCCTCCTCCACTTCTCACACATGGGATACTCGGAGTCCAGTACTTCTCCCTACGCACTCTATTCACGTCCCTGTTCAACACTGCTGGGCTGTAACAGTAGAGGAACTAAGATGACAGCAGAATTCAAAAATTAATATATATGACATGTGATGAATGAGGTATCCTGGGTTCAGTACTTGGCTAGCTCTCCTTAACAAGGCAACATGAAGAGAAGAAGATATGGTTCAAATAGCAAGTCAGTATTACGTGCCAAATTTCAGGTCCATCCTTCAAAATATGAATATATTTGTATTTATCTATAGAACAGTTAAAGTGTTTCTTAAAGCAGAAGAACAAATCTGTTTCCCTCTAATCCTTTTTGCAGGCATGGAGCAGCCACTTTGGCCACCATAGTTAAATCATTAAAATAAAAGCAGAATGTAAGAAAATATTGAAAATATTTTACACCCAAAATAATAAAATAGAGATGTAGTAATGGCAAATAAATTATAGTTTGAGGACTCAACGAGGAAGATTTCAGCTCAGACAAGGTTTGGCAAACCCATAAGTAAATGGAAAGAATATTTTTGTTGCAATTCTTACTCTGTGACCATAAGTGTAGAAAGCATTACTACAAAACATCATATTAATAATTTCTACCTAGGTTTGAGTAAGGACTGTAAGAATTGAAATTTAAAAATGAGTTGACTGTGTCTTGTATCATCTGATAAAACTGAATTCTTGACAGCTGGGTTGTAACATCAAATATCAATCAAGACAGCAAATCAATAAAATGAACAAAGGTGATTAATCAGGACTATAATTCCTTAAAAACATGTATGCATGAAATACTATACCGGGAAAATTTAGTGGTAATTCCACTTTGGCTGAAAACTGTCTGACTTCATTATTCTCACAGATTCTTGCTATGAGCTTATTAATTTTGAAGCCAATAACTTTAATGACTTCTCCTGTTGACAGAGAGCATTCATTTCCAAACATCTCATAGACAGAGCCTGAAAAGAAATACAAAAGGAAAGAAAAGCATTATTTAGCTTTTTCTCATTTTGTCAAGTGTCTTTACCTGTTCGAGTGAAAGCAAAAATGATACTTAAACTATATGAAATAATACTTATCTTGTGATAATTAACCTGATTTTCATTTTCTTCCCTAGGGTCATGAATAAAACCGTCTTGTGACATCAGTGACCTCCATATCAGCTCTATGCGTACACTGTTCTTGGATGCATGTAAGGAGAACAAGGTCTGAAGAACCTACATTTCCAAATTATTAGACTAAAATGGAATGAGGTAGAGCATAGGATCACCTGGGTTGTCAGGAGCTGTCTCCTGGAACCAGCAGGTAGCAAAGCTCAGGCAGGAAAAGTGCCTCTGCACAGCACAGGGTATAGCATATCTCATAGGAAACAACAGACTACAGTAGGAAACAAAAACCCACAGACCCTAGAAGGTGCCCAGGGAGAGGACAGGAGACATCAAGGTGCAACCAGTATTTAAGATTTCTGTAGTAACAGAAGACCTGAAGAAAGTCCAAGAAATTGGAAAACTGGCAAATTGAGTTTGGCAATCCCTGTCCCATGCTGAAATGAGCATACTAATTCTGACCTGGCAGCAAAAGATTCCTTTTCTGTCTCTGATGTTCAGAACTTTGAGAAGAGGAACAAGGCAATGCAGCCAAGCATTTCAGCGTTTCCTCACCAAAACCTGGAACTGCATCTTGTCCTGCCAAAACTAGCTGTCCTTTCTCCATTCTTGCTGATGTCAACCTTTACTGTTTCAGAATCAGGTGCAGGGGGAGAAAAATAGAGTCAGAAAACCCAAAAGTAAATTATGTGCAGAAGAAGGAATATTTGTCCTGGTCTCTACAGGAGATTAGCAGAAGTTTTGAGGCATGGGATCAATTAACTATATACATAAAGGCAATGCAGTGAACACATGGTGTTCCATTTTATAAATAGAATTGCACTGAACCCAGAACATCAGAAATGTCGACTTTAATAGTAGTTTTCCATTCTTTTGTGTATTTCCTCCCAAGAACTTACCAAGATCTGTCCTGAAGGGATGTGGATGTACCCTTTCTGAAATTTCATCTCAAAATTTCATTTCCCTTGTGGTGAGAAACGTTGTTCTCATTTCCACTCCCAATGCATCGGTGAGTGTATTCATTTGCTCTCCTACTAACATTGTTCTGCTATTTAAAACAATTCTTTCTCATTTCCATTTTTCCCCTCCCCAAAGGGTTCTCAAGGTTAATTCTGCCTTTTGCTTTATCTTCTCTGAGAAGACAGATTTTCCTTCACACAATTGCTCTAAGCCCTTTCTTACATCTTGTTCAGTTTAAAGTCTTGCCTTTTTTTTT
>VZRZ01007143.1:434724-459810 GCA_013398175.1 Climacteris rufus | reverse complement strand
TTTTTTTTTTTTTTTAACCTAGGTGAGGAGAATGGTATCAGGCAATGAGAGATATTTAAAACCTGACCTTTGGCTACATGGTTGCAATCAGTAATTGAGAAGTCCTGTACTGAAATATTGTCATTGCTTGCAGAACTCACTTCCCTTGGAGAGTAACATGCTTTACTCCACAGCTCTCCTTGTAGCTGGTGAAGATGGTGGGGAGAAAAAAAAAAAAAAAAGCTTAATTTTTTTTCTTTTCCCCCAGCTCTCATACAAAAAAACCCAACTGTTAGCTGACTGATCTTTCTAATGTTCATTCAAGAACAATTTCAGTTCCAAACATAGTGTGAAGACTCTTACTGAGTCTGGGATCTATTTATCAACTCTGCTGCAGCACTTGCAAGTGACAAGCACTTGACTGTCACCTTGACCTCGACAGAAGTCACTAGCCCAGCTAGAGCACAACCACAACAAAGCACCACAAAACAGCAGGAGAATGATTGAGAGGAACGCTGAGCAACTGGCTGAGTGTGCTCTGTTGTGAGTACATGTCCAGACTATCCAGTTGGTTGCTTGTCCAATATTCTCACAATTGAGATGGACACCAGAAAATCTTTAGCCATCCTGAAGAAGGTGTAGGTTTTTAACATCAGAAGAACATCAGAAGGAATCTCAGTTTAAAAAATAAAAGTAAAATAACATCTGGAAGATGCTTTTGGCAGGCTAGATGGGACAACATCCCCTGGTTTCCCTTGCTGACAACCCTACACAGGCTCAAGGGTCTGCTGTACTGAGACTCCAAACTCACCCAGAAGGCTTTCTGCTGTTGCTTTTCTGTGTCATGACCAGGATGATGATTAACTCAGAGATATTTTGGATTATAGTGCCACACAAAGATCAGCCAAAGCCAGGTGAAGACACATGCTGTTTTATGCATGCTTTCAACGTTTCTGGCACTGAGCAGAAGACCTGCTGCCCTTCAAATAAAAAAGAACAATCTGGTTTTCTTACTGTTAAAATAGTGCATAGTTGTTTGCTCTCCTTCACTCCCTGAGCAACTCAACAGACTAACTCAGATGTCTCCATGGATATTGCCACAGCTCCCATCAGGTTGCTGCTAATACATATCATGAAGTGCCATGTCTACTCACTTTTTTATTACCTCCAGGGATGGTGACTCCACCACTTCCCTGGTCAGCCTATTCCAATGCTTAACCACCCTTTCAGTGAATAGTTTTTTCCTAATATCCAACACAAGCTTCCCCTGGCACAACTTGAGGCTGTTTTCCCTTTTCTGTCACTAGTTGCCTGGGAGTGGAGAAGCACCTTCACCTCACCACAACCTCCTTTCAGGCAGTTTTAGAGAGTGATAAGATTTCCCCTGAGCCTCCTTTTCTCCAAGCTAAAAAACCCCAACTCCTTCAGCCATTCCTCATAGGATTTCTGTTCAATCAACCAGCTCCATTGTACTTCTTGGACAGGCTCCAGCACCTCAATGTCTTTCTTGTCGTGCATTCACCACCACTCTCTGAGCTCAGCCATCCAGTTGGTTTTTTATCCAGTGAAGAGTGCACTCTGTCCATGGGCTTCAAGCTTTTCCAAGAGAATGCTATCAGAGACATGCCAAAAGTTTTACTGGAGTCTGAGTAGACAACATCCACAGCCATTCCCTCATCCACTAAATGGAGCAGTTAAGGGGTTAAAGTTATCCAAAAAAAAGGTGTGATTCAAGAATTTATTTAATTATTTTAACTATGTTTAACTATTTAAGTCTACGCCTGCACCAGAGTGGTGCCACAAAAAACCCCAAGAAAATTAAAATCAAGTGAGCTCGTTGTCCTACTGTTGAAGAAATAAACATGAGTATGTAATCCACTGTCAAAGAAAATGTTTTGTAATACTGCCAGTGAAAGTGAATCCCTTCTTGAATTGAAAAACAGGAAGAAAGAATTTTTTTTGTATCATCAAGAAGAGAAAGGGTGTTTGTCACAGCAGCGACACAAAAGGAAGAGCCAGAGACACCTGTGTCCAGGATCAGAGAGAAGGAAGGAAGGGCCACAAGACCCGCCTTCTTTATTTTTTATATCCATTTGGAAATCACTATTCATTGGAGGAAATCAGTTCTTCCTCCCTCAACTACAGTGGTCAAAGGAAATGTCCATCAAAGTTCTGTGTCCATGAGAAAGGAATATGAATGATAAGATACAGTTACAATAACATAGCTATGTTTACAGAAAGAACTGTGAGAGAGAAAGTAAAAAACATCCAGCTGCAAGAAGCAAGGCAACAGGTGTTTTAAGTCTTCTAGTAAATAAGAAAGTTTTAGCAGAGTAGAAGCAAAGAGTGCCCAAGAATCCCAGGACCCATGACAATAGGACAGTACTTTTCATTGCAGAAGAGAAGTTGGGCAAATAGATCTTATAACCATGGAATGATGAAGGTGTGATACCACCTTCTCCACCCAATAAAGGAAGTCAGAGACAAACCTTTGACAGTTTAACAATAGTAAAATGTGTATATGAGTGGATAGACAGATAGATAGACATCTGTATATATATATATGTAGATAGATATCTACCTAGATGATCCTTTCCGTGGATGACTTGCAGGATGCTAAATACCTTCTCCTTTACCAGATTTATTTGAAATAGGCCAAGAGGCTGAAAGATTATGAGGGTGAGAAATTGGGCAGATGATGGCTAGCATACTGAGACTATGATTGCAGAGGCCTCATTTTTATCTATACTAGGATTAAAAAAAAATTTAAGAATTAAAATCTCCCAGCCACATTTTTAGGGGTGCAATTGCACATACAGTATTGATTTTAATTACATATTTGTCTGCAACCGGATTGCTTTGGCCCTGATTTTAGCCCTTGCTTGGAAGTTTGCCTGGAATAATACAATGAAGATTACATTCAGACAAGAAAAATGTTACCTAGCCATTTGCAGCAAATATTTGTGCTGATGAAAGGCAGGCGGGGAAACTGTATAGCTTTCAAAAAGGATAATAAAAGTAATTTTTCCTTTAAAAGCCATGATAATTAATATTGAAATATTTTGAAAATTCCCACTTTGTGACAATGTGACCCTGAGAGATTTTACTTCAGCTGCGTGATGTGGACCCCCTCACATAACATATTGAAAAATAAAATTAAAATTAAAATGCACTTTTTTTACATTTATTTGTTGTTGCACAACAATAATTTATTTTTCCCACTCAAGTCACAACGAAAATGTAATGCTTTGAAAATGTGAATCAAGTAACCCTGAGAACAGAATCTTTTGATTTGAGAAAGATGTATGCACTATAATGCAGAAAAAACACCCCCAAACCAACATTTTAGCAGAACCCAGAATAAAGTAGCTGATTTACAGTGATCAAACCATGCCCCTGAAGGCTGTAATTAAAGAGCTTGTTGCCTTTCTAACTACCTTTTCTGGAATGTTACTTTGTTCAATAAAAACCACATTTATGTCTTTTCATAAGCTCATCTCTAGTTTGACAATCTGTGTTAGCAACCACTGTGACCAGATGAAAGCAATCACTACAATTAGTTCTATATCTTTTCCCTTCATCTTTCCTAAAATGTTAAGCAGCCACACCATCATCCTCCCTAACATAAACCCTTTATTTGATTTATTTCTCATTATAGGTACAAGAAGAGCATTTTAATATTAAAAACAACAATATAAAATACAAATACAGTCAATGCCTTGGACAGAGGATGTAATTCTTCATGTCAGGGCATGTGACAGCACCACTGAGATAAATATTTTATAATACAAGTTGGAACAATAAAATATCTCAGCAATATGTCCCTTTTTCTTCCCAGCAGCTCCATTTGGTGACTGCTCTCATAGTGAACGCTTCAGTGATGTTGATAGAAAGTATGGCTCACAATCAGACCCAGGAGTACACAGCAGTCATACATCACTGGGATGTAACTCCCTTTTGCTGGGTGCCTCTGGGCACTTTAGCATGGAGGGCCAGGGAGAGCGATGCAAACAAGACAAAAGACTTGACTAAGGTGGCACAGAGGATTATTCAGCAGGGGTGAAACTCAAGCCCAGCCTGGCTGACTCCTAGTTGCACTGTCTGCCTGCTACAGGGTGCTGCTAAGCACTTCCAAGTATCCCCCACTCTTTTTTACTTTATTCCTTTAACAAAGACCAAGTTTTTTCCTAACAAATCAAAATTATTTTGGAGGCCAAACACTAGGCATTGACTCCCTAGCCCCATGAGTTTGAATCCTTGAAGTAAAATATTCTCCCTTTCACATCTCAGTAACACTCACTGAATTCATTGCAGCTGACAGGCTGAACAGTATTTGAAAGGAGATCCAAGGAACAGGGAACCTGGCTGCCTAGCAGGGAGATGAAAGATCTCCCTACATCTCCTGAAAGAGTAGAACTTTGTCCCAATGCCCTTTTCCCAGTGCTCCTTTCTCCACTATTAGGTTGTCATCAGTTGCCCATATGGGTCCTGTCTTCCCCATCAGAGGTGACTCTGTTTCAGGGTCTGGTGAAATGGTTCTGCTTTCACCAAAGGCTCCATCCCCTGGTGCAGCCATTCAGCCAGAATTACAATAGCCCATTTTCCCCTACAACATAGCTCAGCTGAAATCACAGTTTTATTGAGGCTGCTGCAGGCTCTCAAAGTAATATGAAGGGTGTAATGGATCTATAATTAGTGTCAATAAAAAGCATATCATTCTTTATGGGCATTATTTGAGGGCTAGCCAATTGTTCAGAGTTTATGCTCTTTGGCAAGGAGAGAGACCTATATTAAAGTTGTGGGGAGGAGAGTTTGCTTAATAATTTGAATTATTTTATAGTCTGATTGAGCAGAGGGAAAAACAAACAATTTCTGATAGTGAGATGTGAGGTGGCTTTTTTTTTTTTTCCTAGTCAGATACCTCCTGAGCACCAAAGATGATCATCAGCATGCTGGATTTTCCCCACTAAACTCAAATAATCTAACATCTCTTAGGGAAGAGGCCAGAAATCCTATGCACAACGACAGACAGAGAAGGAAGCTTGCTCTAGCTTATCTCTCTAACCCCAGGCTGTGAGAGTGGCTGCAAATAGCATAAAGTACCTGTATGGCGTTTTTCCACTCGTTCCTTCTTACCCCCAGAAGGTGCACCCACTAAGAGTAGGTGAACCCAGCTCCCCAGTTACCACATTGTGCTCCAGATGCACAAGGATAACAGTGGTCATGAAGACAGCGTGAAATTAAATGGAAGATCCTTTGACAAGTGTCAGAGCAACTTCTTATTTGGCTTCCTGTCAACTCTTCTCTCTTTAACATGTCCTAAGCACCAAAAATCTTCAGCTTTGATCAGTTTGATACACAAATCCTCCAAAAAGCTCTATACAAAGATGCATCTTATCTAGATCATACCTACTTAGACTGTGAAAGGGCTGATTTTTGCCAACATGAAACCATCAAAAAACAAAAGCTGTAAGATTTATCTTTTGCCATATAAAGTCAAACTTTAAATGTCAAGTGCTTTAAGCCATTTGAATCATAATGGACTTTTTAAAAAAAATTACTTCTGCAGTTTCTGATTTATTCCTTTCCTGATAGGCTTATGGCCTTTTTTTAATAAATAGATTCTTCTGATTCTCATATATCCAGAGGCTCATGCATTGCACGTGGCAACAGTGTTTTATGCATGCAGCACCCACTATAATGGAAAGAGTAAGTGAAACCACAGCTCCCAATGCAACATCTTTGACCTTTTATTTGGGTTTACCCAAATGAGTTGAAACTGCAGCAGTGAAGAGAATGCCCACATCTGATTTTGAACAGAATTAGTCACTGTTTTACCTGCTCATGATTTGTTGAGTTTTATTAATTTTCTTTGCAGTGCTAATTACTTTGAATTAAAGTATTTTTATTAATGTGTATGTTCAACAGAAAAAATATGTTTTGTTGGAATAGGCTTAAGAAGGCTGCTCAAATTATGTTGCAGGATAGGTCAGAGTGTTGAGCACTTCACAGGTGCAGCCCAGAACTGGAAATACGTTTTAGAATTTTCCCCCACTGAGATCACAACATACTACCCTTTGTGCCATTACTGTGTGTCCAAGGGAGCTAACCAGGAGCAGTGGACCTGGACAAATGCCATGTTCCTTCACGAACAGATCACCAGCTATTTGAAGGAAAAACTATGCCACTAATGCCTGTAACTCAGAAACAGTGTAATGGTCATGGGCTTGAGTATCATGGGACATTTATCCCAGGATCTTCCCTCCTGTGCAATTTAACATAGTTGTCCCTTCATCTTCCCAGAGCCCGAGTTTGTGAAATTGTCTTGGTATTTTTATAGGCTTTTTATAGGTTCATGGGAAGGGAAATAGGGCCTCTCCTGCTGCAGACCTCCTCCTCACATCCCTGGAGCCCAAGTGCAATGACAGCTGGGGAGCTCTCTGCTACAGAAAACCCGCACATTGAGGGAGCTTCAGCAAACCAAGACAAGAATTTGACCCCTGCATTGAGACAAATCAGGCAATTTGGGTTTTCTTCCTACCTCCTGTGCCATCCACAGGGAGGCCCAAAGATGAATGTCACAAAAAGAAATCTCCACAAAGGAGATCCTCAAATCAGCTTCACCCTGAGCACCAGCTACCCAGGGTCATATTTTTCTTACTGTGTCTGGATGAATCATCCCATTGAGGGCAGCAGTAGGAATAAAATGAACAATATTTGACCCATAAAAGTCAGGTTTTTTTCTCACATTGCATTCACAGAACAACACTTTCTTTCTTGTTTAGAATAAAACATGCTTTTGAAGCAGGTTGAACAAGTGCAGGAGAGTTTCAGTGGTGTGTATTAATAGAGAAAATTTACCAACATGCTCCAACTACTGACCACAACAGAGAGTGCAAACTACCTGTTACTCTAGCTATACTTAGGGCTCTTGCTCCTACTTGCTCAATCAAGAGGAACAGAAACAACTGTATTCAAAGGAAAACACCTTTCCATTTTTAGAGAAGTTTGGCTTCTATATCTTTTAAAAATGAACGAGACAAATTAGTAAGTGCAAAGATTGTACCACAAGTTTCACCAGTCTCATGTGCAGTTCTCCCCTGGCATGCACTCAACCAAGAGTCCACGCAGTAAATGAGCAGATCATTTTTAATGATATTCCACCTCTAAGAAATACAACCCTAATTATTTTCATCAAAGCTGTCTATGCTTTAGCCTCTGTTTAAATTAATTGTTGCTTTTTGTAAGAAAAGTAGCTTTATTAATCCTGAAGAGGCAACTTGCTTGTTTTATTCATGTGTATTACAGACTGCATATCCTAGCCTTCATCAGCTCATCGACTTATCACACTTGACAAGGGAGCAGGACTTGTGCCCTCTAGGTTGCCTTAGAAACAATAAAAGAAATTCTAACCTATGTGATCATTTTCTAACTTTTAGTGTTGAGAGATATTTCTTGTCTGAATTAGGACTTGGGGCAGCTGAGACTTGATAGACAAGCATTCCTCTTCTGTTCAGTTTGCCTAGACACAGTAACAGGCTTAAAAAGACTTTTTGCACTCTGTTGATGGCCAGAAGAACCCCTCACTTTCCTGAAATGCTTGCAGAAATGCATGCTGGAAAGGTGCCGTTTCCCAGTCACAGAAGCAGAGAGAGTGAAATTGAAACTGCAGAGACCACAAGCAACTGTGGATACACAGCCAGCAAGAGTCATGTTCTTTATACTTCACTAAAGTGTGTTCTGAAATGGAACTATTCACCCAAAGGGTTTTGTTTGGCTTTGCCTCTCATGCAGCTGTCAGAGAACACCAAACATGTGCCCAGAGGTGGATTCACCACCTGGCAACATTAAAAATCTTTAGATCCCTTAGGTCTGGAAGGGCACTAACCAAGGATATATATGTGAGCCCACAGTTGCCTCTTCCGGACACTTTCTCCCTGCACAGACCTGACACTTCCCTGAACCCCACAGACTGCAATACCACCGCTATAGCATGCTGCTTCACTGCACACCCAGCCTGCAGAGGTGAAGGCTGCTGGCTTAGAGTTCCTTTCTCCTCAGAGAAGGAACACAGAGCCTAGAGTCTCCCAAAGTGTTTTACAGGTCTGTTGTAAGGAGGGGATGTTCTGGAACTGCAATTTACACAATACACATGCTGTTTCCAAACAGTTGAACTGCAGAGCAGAGCTACCTACTCTCTCTGCACTCTGGCAAGTCCAAATCTGTGAAGGAATGGGGGAATACCATTACTGATGTTTGTGTTTATCTTTAAGGGAATGAAAAAAAAAGACAGTGTGGGATTTCTTTTTAGGTGGGGCACAAATGGGAAGTCTGTGGGTAGGGTAATGACAAGAAACACCAACAGAAGAGGTGCCTTGAGCACTTCTACATTTTTCACAATTAAAGTTTGGCACGTTTTACTGTTCTGCCACTGGTTAAATTAAGCCTGCAAAATATTAAATTCAATTACCCATAAAATAATTATATCAGTATTAAAGCAGACAATTTTTGCAACATAAAGATGAAAGCCCACACTTGCACGTTATCTGTAAAGATCAGTGGTCAGAGAGTACTTACCTCACTAAGTATAAATATTTACTAAAATGTTCAAAGAAAGAGATATGATCAATAAAATCAGTTCCCAATGGAGTTTCAGCAGTTTAATTTTTTAATAACATATTTTAATGAACTATTAAATTGTCATGTACTTCAGTCTGCACTGTAGTTCCTTTTTAATCAGTGCTGATTACCAAGTTATTTGTATCTGGCAGACTTGCTTTCATTTCATAATCATCTTTCCTATTCCCTTCAGAGATTCAACAGTACAGTCCAGTTTCTGTAGCAATGACATTACGACTGCAGAGTCCAAGGCAACTGCCCGAAGAGACATCCCTGGCATTTGCAGAGCTACCATCTCCTTTCACCTGTGTTTCTGTTTTTAAACCAGGGAAGACAATAATTCCTCTACTTCTGTATGGTCGGTTGAATATGATGTTGAAACGCATTTCAGACGAACTCAGGGCTGTTACTAACATCCCATGTTTCTGGCTCTGCAAAGTGTTGGACAGTGGTAGGTGATGGCTGCAGGTTGGGGCTCTGAGGATGCAGCCACACACAGCTGGAGGGAAAGGGGAATAGGAACATAGGAGTATGAGCAAGCTCCTCAAACCTTTACTATCCTGCCTAGAGACAAACTGGTAAGGCTACAACCAAATCCAAAGTTCAAGTGTAGCATGAAAATCACTGATATCATTCAAAGGAAACCCTTTTCTTCATGCCAGGAACAGTGAGGTGAACAGGAACAGAATGTCCCTCAGAAAGGTGTCTAGATCATAGTATTCACTACCAACAGCAAAAATTCAGTTGCCCATAGCTTTTCTTGCTGAATATATTCCGAATGGAAGCAGGGTCTATTAAGTCCTGTCCATTTGCATTTTGGGGAATAGCAGTTAAATACACCACATTCTGTTAATATCAGCAGGAACATAATTTTTTATGGGCCAGTAGAGAGACTAATGGTAAAATGAGTGTACAGAGCATATGGTTTCTACTTGCTCTCCATTGGGAACAGTAGTAGGCAGGCTTGGGTCTGAAAACAGAGACCTAGATTGTATTTGGTGTAACATGGATATAGAGGCAGAATGGATTCTTTCAGAAATGTTACCTTGTCAAAGGCAAGCAAATTCCCACTCTTTCCCTGGAGCTTGATTTCGCAACTTCTAACAAAAATACCTCACCACATGGAAAACATCCATCTTCACAAAATGTTGTGCTTTCCTTATCCTTCCAGAGGTACTGAAAATCTGTCAAGAAATCTAAGGCTGATTTGCAAGTCCTGTATTTGTAAAATCATTAGACCTAAGTGCAGTGTGTGAAAAATGCTGCTTCCAGATAGAGTAAATGGAGAGTTTCATCCCCACAGCACACCGTGCACCAAAGAACAGTGAATGAATTACACTGTGTTGTCTTATTATCACATAGCTTGCTGTAGCCTTCTTTGGTTGACTGCTGAAACTTTGATGTGACAGCTCTAATGGATGTAGTAGACCATTATTTACTCCATTAGCTATTCTATGTACCTGGTTAAGCTGATCTTAAGAAACGCTGCCCTTTTTAGGAGGGATCATGGAGAGGGGAATATACATTAACATTTACATATATAAAAATTCTCCCTATTTTAAATTCTTACACAGGAAAATTAATTATCCTTTGCGATTGATCAGTTTCAAACAATCACATGTAATGCTGTAACAATAGATCTTCTCCCTTACTTTCTGCATGTTGTGCTGGGAATAGTTACAGATTCCTGTGAAATCCCATTCCACAAAACTACTCAGCTGACCAGACTGACTGTGCAGCCATTAGGGAGCTATTACAATCAGTGCACAAATGCCCGGATTTGGCCCCTGCAGCCACAGCAATAAATCCATGTTCCCTGCAGAGAGACCTGCCATTACTCACACTATGATTGCTGGTGTACTGCATGGGGTAAGAGAGATCAAAAAGTTGTTTTGGGGGTAGAGAGATCTGCCTGAGGAAGGACTAAAGAGTGGTTGCCCTAATGGAAACCTGAAGTGCTCAAAGTGGCCCATTCTCCTGTTTAGCAATATGACAGGAGTTACTTCAGTCTCTTTTTGAAGCACTAGTCTTGCAACAGAAAATGCAACATAAATCATAATGCAATCACAGAACGTGTTTGCCCTAGATGCCAGGTATGGAAGGGAGTAAAATATTCAGGAGAGATCTCAAAGACAGAGAGTTCAGGGAAAGAGGGAGAGAAAAGAAGGGAAGACCTTGCCCGAGAAGATCTTTTGTAGCCCTACATCCTGCAAACCTATCAGGCACCGAGTGTCTTGAGCATCTCAAGCTTCCTCTGAAGCACGGAAGAAGAGAAACCCACACAAGCCTACTGCAGGACATTGGTGTTTCTAGGCACTTGCAAGTGTTCTTGGGACATGCTGAGTGTAAGGTTAAGGAGACAAGTAGAATGTCTGTATCGGGCTTGCTTGTTATATAAGCAAGAGGCACATGAATGTCTGTTAGTGCTGCTGCTGCTGTGCTGGTGGAATATGTATGAGAACAGCTGAAAAGCCACCAGGAGCAGAGCACAGGAAGAGGTGGTGCTCCTGAAGACCAAAACAGCATCCGAGTAGCAAAAGGCTGTCACTTTTTAATGCCTAGAGAACACACCACTCCCTCCCAAGGCTGAGCAGGCTCTTTTATTAGTCAGTCATCAGCTAATACCCTTTTTCTCTCACTTGTGAGGACATTACTGCAGAATGGTCTGTGGGCTAAGTCACCGCTGTTCTCCTTCTCATGTGGAAGGGTTTGCACAATAAATGGAAGCACAAACTGAAATACTCTGGCTACAGAGATGTACTGGTATGAGTTTTACCATCCATGAGCAGCAGAATGCAGACTGTAGGAACTCAGAAACCTGCAAAAAGCTGGGCTTCCATCATTTTATCATCACGTTTCGTGTATGTATATATGTACACCTCACAGTATTTCATGTGCACATACATATGTACATGTATACCTACATATATGTACATATACATACAATTTGTTTTCATATCACTGCTGCTTCCTAGCTGTGTGAAAAGAGACAAATACTGTGGCTAGTCTAACTTAAGGAGGTGATCTTTCCTTTTTTATTTTTAATTCCAGTCTTCATCACTTAGGTAGTAGCTTTCTTATCAAGAACTTTATTCAGTCCCAGCTGTCAGACCAGTTTAAAACACAAAACTTGAACAGGCCACATAGCAAAATTCAGAAAAAGAGTATTTTCAAAAGTTTCTGATAATTCTAGCTAAGTTTATTTCCCAGACCACCTTTCTGCATATCAGTATTATTCACAGGCAGTTTCCAGAGCATCCAGGATAGGCACGTGGACAGTACAGTACCATCACAGATTCAGTATGCCCTTTCCTATTTTCTTTCTGCCCAAAGAAGCTGCTGTCATGGAGGGGAAAATTGCTCACTCTGGCCACAGCTGCTTTTGATCAAACAGCCAATCAAACTGTCCATGCTACCTCCTCTCTTCTGCTATGGAGCAGCACGGAAATTTTTAGATTGATGCAAAGATAGATATTGTGAATCCTGAAGTGGGTATTTGGCTGAAGCTGAAGAAGACTTCATATCATTTCATGAAACCCTCTCTGTTTTATTAGTTGGACCCCAATTTTCCCCTTGCAGTGACATGGAGGTAGCTTTCTTTTCCTAGACTGATACACAGGCTTGACAAGATATTTTCATCGTCACTGAATAAAGTCCATGCCCAAAACAAGAGCAGGACTTTTCCCTCTAAGGCAAGCCTTTTTACCACCTTTCCAGTGCGTTTTATGTGTGCACAAGCAGAGCAGTATAAACATCCTAAAAAAAAAGATCTGCAGCAGGAAAACCCTGTGTTGCTCCTGTCTGGGTCGTACTGACCTCTTTGTATTGTTGCACATCTGAAGCACCCCCAAATACAGGACAGAATTTCAGAAAAACCTTATGGTCCCTCATGGTCACTTTCCAGACTCCTGGTTCTTTATTTCTGAGACAGAAGGCACCTATCTGTGACAGTTCCAGAAGGGCAAGCTGGGTTTAATCGATTAAACTCTGTGATGTGATTTGCAGTTGCTGGATTGATGGCTCTGTGTTAAGTGTAAAGCAAATTCATGTCTCATTCCAGTACTCTTTCCAGGGTATGAAGAGGACTAACTACATTTTCTCTTTCACTGCCAGTGAGAAGACCAAATGCACACCGTACCAAAGACATTTCCAAAGCCATTGATAAAACAGTCATTCTTCAGCTGGTGGGAAACTGCTAGAAGACAACTCCGTGAACATCCTCCCTCTGCCTCCCCCACATTCAGGTCTGAAGGGGGACCTGATGTCAAATACAGACTTGCAAAGCCCTGCCAGAAAGCACTCAATGCTCACCTTGATAATAGATGCCTGACTGGATTTGGAGGACCCTGGGAAGGGCTCTGAGGTCCAGAGAATGAATGAACTTCTCCAGGGTAGAGGCCATGGTCCGCAGCAACGTAGCATGTGGGTTTGGCATGTAAAGACCAGTGAAAAGCTCTCGAGGCAGTAGCACACTCAGCCTGGTGCATGCTGTGCTCAGGAGCTCTGCAGCAGAGGGGAGGAGTAGGAAGGTACTTCTGCTTCCTTCCCTTTGTGGCTGCTTCCTCCCATGGGTGCACTTGGAGTGGGGTGAAGCAACCGGTGGCCCTGTCAGCTGGCTGTGGTACCCAGAGCCACCAAGGGTCTGTGCCAGGCTGGGAGATGTGGGAGGTTGCTGTGGGTACTGGGCTTCGGAGAGGGAAGGCGGATCTGCTACAAAACTCCATTTTGTCAGTGATGGTTGTTGACCCTGTGAAAAGAAGCCACTGAATATCAACCCTGCCTGCCTGGGAAAAAACCATCAGGTCTGGATGGGATTTTACTGGTTTATTGGGGTTTTTTTTCTCTTGGAATGTGGCAAAATATTGTGGTGTTTGTTCACTTCAAAACCATAAATAGCCTTTGAAGAAAAGAAAGTAACCATTTTGCTGTCTTAAATATTTTATTTGGATTTAAGACATACAAATATAATACGAATTACTTCATAATGTAAATGGACATTTAAACACAATGTTGTTATTCAAAATGGCCAAAATTTTTTGGCCAATGAGATGTGAGAATTTAATTTTGAGGTGCTGCAGCTGGTAAGGAATTTTAAGAGACTGCTGCCTAGTACCAAGTGAAAATCAGACTGCACTGATGACAAACCTCCAGCACTGGTCCCAGCTCTGCCGTTCTGAGCTTGACCAAGCACCATTGTTTCAACAGGTCTCTTCTGAAGAACAAGGCCATAGCAAATCAGCAGCAGACTCAGATCATGGGAAAAACTGAAATGGCTGTGATTTCGTATTTTCTTACCCTGTTCCCCTGTCTCCCTGAGAGGTCAGGGAAAGTAGAAAGCATCACACTGTGACAAAACAGCTAGCAAGATAATCAACCACTTATTTTCAAAAAGCTTGCTAGTTTAATTTTATCTATATATAATATTTTGCAGGAGACAATATTATTCATGTATTAAGAACTTCATATACTAAACTCCCAAATTCTTAAGAGTGGGTGCACAGGTCTTTGAAGTGTCAGGCTAACTATAGAGTTTGAAAAGTTTGTTAACTTGATATCAACAAATATTTCTCCAGATAATGTGAAATAGGTTTTATAAGTGGGGAGTCTGCAGCTGCAGAGCTCTCTGTTGCCAGTCGTTAATGCTGCAGGTGCTACGGGAAAGAGGAATAACAGGACTTTGGATCTAGGAGTCACAGATACTGGTAAAGGCCAACTAGAGAACATGCACAGCCAACCACTCATCAACTATTTTAATACAATAGGTTCCTTATTCTCTCCTCCCAAGAAAACACATTTAAAGTAACCAAATATAATTGATAAGAGACAGAGCTGGGGAAATCACATGCATTGTGTGGTAATCAAAAGACCCATACTGTGAAAAGCTGGTTCTTATGGGCACAAAGCAGTGAAATGTATGAGTGGTTTCAGACATTTCTGTGGGACATCTTTATAATTTTAAAGATTATGTGTGCAATTCTAGCAAATGAAAGCCACTTTTCTTGGTACTAGACCCCAAGGCTGTCAGGTATTGTGCCAGTGCCAACAACTAGGCTTTACCTGTACATATGGTTTTGGTCTATGGATAAAGAGCCCCTGAGGCCATTTCTGCAGTTCCTCAGTTCAATTGTATTTGGCTCTCCCCTTTGATAAGACTGCCAGGAACAACACCACAAAAGAACAATTAACATGAATGACAAACACACACACAAATTAATAAACGTTTTCAAAATTGCTTGAATCCAAAAAAGCAAATGCACAGACATGGATTTCTTACAAGAAAAAATCAGGACAAAACCTGGTTTATGTTGCTGAATGCAACAGCCCAAAACATGGAGAAGGCAGCTGCAACTCTGTGTTCCCACGGCCAACTAGCAGCATGTGTTCCCACTAGGCACAGACACTCACACAGACATACACAGCCCCTATACACATAAATGCACTGTCAAACACACAGAGTGGAAACCACAGCAAGCACCAGTGGCCGCATCCCGCTCCACTTTCTGGCTGATTGATGCATTAGTGGGAAATAAGTACACATGCATATATGCAGTGGGAATACCTCTGGCAGCTGAACTTAGGCACAGTCCACCCAGTGGCCTCTGGTCCTGCTGCCACTGGGCATGCAAGCAGTTCTTGAAGCCCAGAGCCTCTGTAATGGGCCTGGCAATACCATAGAAATACCTCTGGGTTTCCCTCAACCACTGTTATTCCTCTGTGCTTCTCTGCATGTGTTGAAATCAGCTTTTTATCACATAACCTAACAAAACCATCTTAGCTGCAATGAAGGAACTACATATGCACTTGTCTGAAATGACAATTTAAATCAGGAATGATTTATCCTGATTATTAAAGGAGTCCCCAGCTCTGCTAACACAGAGACTGGTAAATGAGAATCATTGACCTGTTCTCCCAAATGCTCTGCAGGAGTTTTCTCCAGTTTGATGTACAATGCCAAGTTCAGAGGAAAACAATTTGCCATATCCAAACCATCCTTGATCTCAGAGTGGGAGATCATCACATTGTCAGCATGCACTGCTGGTTATAAGGGACCATTTGAGGAGTTTTTCATATTGCAGACTAAATCCTTAGGAAGATCTTGACTAAGAAAAATTCCTTTTGTTCTGTCCAAGTTTCAATATTGAAGATTAGGATAAGCTGCTGAAAAAATGTATGTATACAGTACTAAGAGGAGGTAATATCTGACCCCATTTTTACCATACTGGAAGAACAGAGCTCACAAAAGTCTCCTCACCTCATCTTCATTTCTGATTTATTGCATTCTTCACAACGAGTCTGTCAGGACTTCAGTTTTACCTCTGCCCTGTGTGAACCTGCAGGTAACATCAGCTTGGCCACCCCATCTCTACTGCCAGCAATGGGGTGAAGGTCAAGTCACACACCTAAACCTGCAACAGCCAAAGCAACCACGGGTCCTCATGCAGCCATGGTGTTGCCAGCTCCAGCTACTTTGGAAGGTGCACAAAAACAAGACCCTATGACTCCCTAGGTGGAAAAGCCCTGTTTATTCCCCACAGGAGTGGCCAAGAACCAGCTGTAGGGGAATGTGCCTGAAAGATAGTCATCAGCTAATTTAGAAGGACAGACAGACAGGCAAAACACAGAATTTTGAAAACTACATCTAGGAGTATTTTTCTATCTTGCTGATGGATTTCTTTTAGTTCTTGTTTTTCAGAAAGTCAATGAAATGTTCCAAGTTTCCAGACAAAGTCAGTTCTGAACCTGTGAAGGTTTGCAATATTTTTTTAAGCTCAGACCATTCTCTAGATAAATGCAGCCATTAGTTGAGCTGGTTGAAGGGAAAGTTTAAAACAATCCTGTAAAAATGAAACTAGGCATTATGTCTACAGGAAGATATGCCCCATTTATTGAGCTTATAAACATAAGAGAAACGTATTTGATGCTTGAGCTAGCAGAACACCAGTTCCAAAGAGGAACATGCTTTAGGGAAACTCAGAGCAACCAGGGCCTGGAAGGCAGGTGTGAGTGAGGCTTATATTGAATGGCTATAGTATCTTTTGAATCAAACTCAAAATACTGCAGGAAGTTCAGTATTTTTTCCCAATGTAAGGTTGTCATGGTTTAGGGATTGTATACTCCAATTTAGTAGTCCCACAAAAAAAACATGTGATGCTTTCCCAGTTCGCCCTCCAACTGGAGACACAAAAGGCAAAGATCAGCGGATGAGATAAGAACAATTTACTGGAAACAGCAATGAGATAAGAAAATGAACAGTAACAACAATACTAATAAAATTACACAAAAGAGAGAGTGATTCACATGCAAAAATGCTCACTGAAGAGCCTATGACAATAAATAATAAGAGATGCCTTCCCCTGCCATGTTTTTTGACTGGAAGGAACCCCTTCTCCTTGGAAGCATGAGTCCCTTTCCCTCTCCCCTAACAAAGATGTGAGATGATATAGCATAACCTCAGTGTCCTAGCCATGCTCCTTCCTGGCCACTGTAAAAAAATATAACCCTGTTCTGGCTGGAACGAGGAAAAAGGGGGAAATTCCACCTGTCATTAAAAATAGACTAAACTGTAGGAAATCCTCCCTGACACAGGTGCATTGAGCTGTGAAATAATGTCTTAAGGGAACAAATGGATCCCTGGTATGTTTAGCCCTTGAATAAATAAAGGACTCTACAACATCATCATGAAAAATTCTGATAAAGAAAGGGAGAGAAGTCATCTAGTCCTATAGATGATTAGCTGTAGTGCCAACCTGCATTTGTAGGAATCTACTGTCACAATACCTAAGTCAAGTGAACAGTAGTATATTGAAACTGCTCCAAAGGTGAATTGAGCATAAAAAGAAGCTCCAGAGACTTTCAGGAGCTCTGATCTTCCACTCCTAATCTACACTGGTTGTGGTAACATCACTCAGGTTTCACACAACTCACCCAAGAAGCACAACACTGAACTGACAACTATGCCCTTCTAATGGTCCTTGTGACATAAAATGATGGTCATAGCTGCTTGAGCAAACTGTCCCCAACATAAGAAAAAATCTAACCTCTACAGTGGTACAGCTGGATTAATCCCAGAGAGCTAGGGCCTGAATTGGCTAAAGACCTGATGGAAACATGAACTGTTGTAACATGAGTTGCAACATGATGGGTGAATCTTTGTGTACAAGCTTTTTCTGTCACTTAAGTAGTATAGCTAGACAGGATTAATTGCCCAGAAAAGCCAAGGGTGATCAGCTCTCAAGCACTGAAATAATTCTTTCCAAAGAAACATAGCATTGTTAGCCTAACATTTAGGTGACTTATCCTCTAGCACCTGCAACAATTGTTTCTAACTTTACCTAAAAATACAAAGCACTCATTTCACAGAATATTTTACTGACCCCAAAAAGTTATTTTGGTTTTTCTTTTTTTCTTCTTTTTTAAACATTTTTTCTCCCTTGGACAGCCTCTGTTCATGCTCCCCCTAGGATGAGTCAATTCAGGTAGAGGACTTTTCAATCCTGCAGACAAAGGCATGGAAAGATCCTTCTGGAAATCAAAATTAAGAACCATGTTAAAAAGCAAGGATCATTACCCACAGAATTTTATACTGCTTCATCATCAGTTGAAGTCCACAGATAAAGATAAAAACTGCCTTTCTAAAAATATAATCTTGCTCTGCTCCAAGTTTTTGGACGTGGTATAAAAATGATTGTGTTGAAAATCCTAACACCTTCACAAAAAGGTGGTCACCCCTTGTGAATTCTGATGGCTCTTGGCTCTAAAATCTTGGAACATTTTAATGCTCTGTGATTTTATTGAGAGCTTTCCTTTATATTTTCAGGAGCTACATTTTGGGTTCTTTGACACTTCCTTACAGTTTGACAGAGAGATCTTAGACATGCTCTTGGAATGAAATTTAAATGGCTTAGCAGGTATGAACAAAAGGCTGTTAGTAAAAGCTCCTGAGCCCAGAGGGTTATTTGCCAATGTTTGACTCCAGTGAATGGTCTATTGAAGAACCAGGATCCCCCAGTGCTTTTAAAAGAATTGAAGCACATGTACACACATTACATTTTGAAAAATGGTAAGTTTTTGGCTGACTTTTTATGGACTGAACAATAATAACCTGTGGGCATTTTCTACATTTTATTGAGCAATTCTGTACCTGCTGGAGTCAGAAAAATTTTTCATTGATTTTAATAGAAGTTGAAGTAGATTCTTAATAAGGAAGAGTTATGGCTTTCAGCTGGTTGTGGCTTCCCATAGAAACACCTTGCTTATAAGGGCATTTTAAGTTACAGTCTTGTGAAAAATATTGACATGAAGTTTTCAAAAGTTTCTTTAAAGAAGAGTAATAGCTCTGTATACACCAGTAAATTACAGAAAATATATCTCTAGAAATCTCTCCCCAGCTGTTGGTAAGTGTGATTAGAATCATGGTCTTAATGAATGCATTTAAAATGTTAGCACTGCGCCTGTATTGAACACTCAACTCCCTGAAAGATTCAAGTGCTGCAAAGGTAGGCAGCTCTGCCAATGTTTTTGTTCAATCCCAGAGAAAAAGACACTATTTGAGATTTTTAAGCTCTGCACTAGTATAGACTCAAAGATAAAATTAGCCTTGAGAGTATAGAGTGTCAAGCTAAAAATTCCCCCATCTATTGACAGGTATTAATGCTACCTGTCTATATAAATATATTAAGATGATTGATACTGAAGTGTTTCAAAAGTATTTTGAAGATAAAGCAGGATGCAAATGTTTAATACAGTAGGAGTTCCAATGCAAAGAGGCACCTGCCAAAATGACTGTTTATACTAAATGGGCCAGGCAGGTGATCCTCAGCCAGTGTTACTGCTTTTTATTTGACAGCACAGAACATGAACTCCCAGTTCCAGGGAAAATATCTCTCTGTGCATGGCACCACAGTATAAAATCTATTCAGATATCCTCAGTGTTCCAATAGCCAAGCAAATATTAACCATATTTGGGTTCTACCTTCTGTACTCAGTTTGGAGCATCACTTTGCTTGAGTAGACTCAAAGCAGAAGACTTTCCAGGGCTACATGGAAAATCTGTGGCAGTTCCATGGTCTTGAGTCCTGATCCTCAAAGCCCAACCTGAGTCCTCTCACCACAGTACTAATTTTCATTCTCTCTGAAAAATAAACCAAGGAAAAGAAAAAAGACAAGCCCAAACACCTCTGCAGGTTTCATTATCTATCTGCTTTCTGTGGATTGTTGGCTTTTTTAATTTTTTTTTTTCCCAAGGTAAAGGAAAAGGATGTGAGGGACCCAGATTAAAAGACAACCCACAGTTTTAGGGAAAAGTATGGGTTCATAAAAGATGGAGTAACAAGATGGAGTAAAAATTTGGGGAGTAAAAATTACTTGGGATATCTTCAAATTACAGAAAGTGTTCTGAAATATGTTTGACATATCTTCAATGCATTTTTGACAGCTGGAGACATGTTGGAGAAATTTTTGAATTAATTTCCAATATCACCCTCTCCCTTTGTGATTTCTTGAGTGGTGTGTGCTGTAATTTATTTTTAAAGAGGCAATGTAGGTTTCTCGATGCTGTTAAAGGAATCCAAAATAATTTTTTCGCACCCTGCCATTGTTCAAAGAAAAGGACACTGTATTAATTTAAATATATTTGTGAAAGATTGATTCCCTCAATGGAATTTGCGTATCTACTTTCACTAATTACTCCTGAAATTTCACCTATCAACTGTCAATTTTCCACAGAAGGGAAGAAAAACAGTTTGACTTTTCCTGACAGCAAAAAGCTTTAACAGAACTATAATGAAACCTGGCATCTCACACTTCTTACCTCCCTAATGTCTATACTACCTGAACAAAGAACACCTCTTTATGTGAGCATTAAAAACCACAGTTTAGCCTAAACAGCTGGTAAAAGAAATCAACAAAACATTTAGTTTAATAATGGTTACCTTGAATTTTTTGTCATCCTTAATATTTATCTTCAATGACAGGCTTGTTGTCTGACTTTAAAACTAATGATGAATTGGTGGCACTGAATGTATTTGCTCATTTTTATTGGAACTGAAATACGAGCTGTCATTTTAAAATGCATACAAACCCAAGCATTCCTCTTTTTCTTTCTTCCTTTTTTCTTTTTTTAATCATTAATGAGAACCTTTCTAAAAGGTCCGCAGAAAGATAGTCTGTCAAGCATACAATTTTATTGGCCCGATTTTAAGAACAGCTTTAGAAAGTTGGAGAACAAACTTAATTGTAATTACTTTCGTTCTGTGTATGAAGTTGGATCTAAAAGCAAATTGTTTCTGCAGGAAAATTGTGTTTCATTAAAGAATAAAGGCTTCATATAAAAACCAGTTTACACTTGCCAAGTATCAGTGAAATTGATTATAGTTTTGTATCTTTTCCAAGGCATTGATATTACCCTGTTGCAAGGCATTTTGTTTATCATTATAATTTACCATATGAAAACTTAGACATATTTGCTGCCTCAGAGTTCTGCATCTCTGGTCTTGTTCCAGATGTCCCTTGCTCTTTCTTACGGAGAAGCAGTATAAAAGTATCAGTGATTGGTGAACTACTTTCTTGAAGGTTTTCTGTGTTGTTTGTTTTCTGTTTTGTTTTTTGGTTTTGTTTTTGTTTTTGGTTCATTTTGTTTTGTTTGTTTGTTTGGTTTATTATTACTATTATTATTATTCAAATAGGCAAATTGGACATAGATGAAGGAATTTGGAAAAGTCTAAGAAAGCTTTGGGAAAACTAAGAGTTGAAATAAAGAGGTTATATGTTCATTTTATTTGGAGATGCAGCCAGACTCTTGGGCTGGCACCAGACAGAGTTTCAGGCCATGGGAGAAGAGAGTGCCTGGGCAGTTCTCAGTCTGCCCTCATTGCTCCTTATCCCTGGGGATGGTGGATTGAAGGCTATATTTGGTCCAGCTGAGATGGGGCCTGTCTGGATTTCATCACAGGCACAGATACAACTGCTTTATTTCATGTTTGTGTCCTATTTTTTTTTGTTTACTCATCAGCTATAAAGTTATTTGGTTTCAGGAAAGGGTCTCAGTACAATTCAACAGAGATTAGGCTTAAATTTAATGCAGAATCCAGTACATTTGGCCATTAAAAAATTCTGAGAGCAGCATAAGCAATGTACCTTTACATCACAACAAGCAAACATAAGCATCCCCTTCTTTTTCTTTTACCAGTCCTTCTTCTCCCTATCCAGGAGCAGAATGCTGCTTTCTCTGTCATGCCTGGTACCATTAACATAAATAGGGTTATCACCAAAACCCCTCTAATGCCCTCAGTGGTGGCACATGTTCCATCCTCTACCTCACAGAAGGGAGAGATGCAGTGTTTTCAGTGGCTGCTGGCCAACACCTTTTTCCAGTCCTGCACAGTCATCATCTTTGTGGTAGGCTGTGATGAGGAAGGCACTAACAGCATTCAGCACACTTTCCACTGTAAGAAGCTAAGCCCTCAGAGATTCCTTTGGGAAAAGTGCTGGAAAACAAATGTGTTTCCTTATCAAATGGGTCAAGGCTGTCTTCCCACCTGGGGAGGAGGAAACAATAAGAAACAATAAAAAGACTGTAAAAAGTTCTTTTTCTTTAAGAACCCATAGATAGCATTTATTTTAACTTTTTTATGTATGTGTTTTAGCCCTCTCCTATTAAAATACTCAATCCAGAAGGCTCACCATGTGAAGGTTCACCAAGCTAAATAAATCTCTTTATATCTCATGTAAAGTGGTATCTTACTGGGTAGCACACGCTGCATCCATTTCTTCTTGTAGACAGCTTTGCAATATGGAATAGAAGTTATGATGCAGCCAAGGTCCTTTCACCTTGTCCTTCTCCACAAACTTCATGTAAATTATTTAAGATTTCAAGTGGTCTGTAAGGAAACAGCCTGGGGCTCTCACTTCTGCCAGCCTTTCATCTTGATTTCAGTGTATTGCATGTACATTTATTTGACATACAAGAGCATTTGTGACCCTTGGGCATCTCCTTCAATGTGTTCCTAGCACATGTTCTCCTGGATGAAGCATACAGCACAGCAGTTGGACTCTTCTTCTTTCTATCCCTCACCATACTGCCAGAGATCCCGAGCCAGGGGATGCTGAGAGGCTGTGAGGCACTACAGCATCCTGGACCTTCTGGTGCTGAGCACAGCCAGCATGAATAGATAGATACACACTGAAAATTTAAAGTCTGTCACTCCCTCTACATCTCTCTGAGGAATGTATTTATAAGTGTTCTTGTGGAACTACGTCAACAAATTAATTCAGACTTGCCAAGGCTAGAGGATGATATCCACAAAGCCATCATTTACACTAAAGTCCATTTTACGAACAGTGTGTTTTGTTAATTTATTTTTCTGAATTATGGTCTCTGATCACCTACAAAACCCACCAATACCATATGGCTGAAGAAGAACTTGCCAAGGAAGATTTAATATACCGTATAAGAGAAGGTATTTAAAAAGGGGGAAACCCCATCCAATCCAAACACTCAGATTCGTCCTAGAAGAGAGAATAAAATGAACTAAAAGCAAGCCAAATTACAGCAAAAAACCCAAAAAACAACAACAACAAAACCAACCTAAAAAACAAAAGCCCCTAGATTGAAAATAAAAAAAGCTACAAAAAATTTGCTGATTTTGCTTTTAACATGCAGCTGAGGACACTTCCTAAAACTAGCAAAAGCTAGTAAAACTATTAAAATGCTTCCTAAAACTAGTAAGAGCTCCTTACCCATCAAAGGCTGCCCTATGATAGGCACTTGTCACAGGCTGTTCCATGGGGCTGTCCTCTCTCCTGGCTTGAACAGGAGCAAAAAGAGCAATCGACCCAAGAGATACTTGTAACTTGGGGTGCATCACTTCATTTTGCATAGTTATAGTTTTCCCAGAACACTGTATTTCTGAATACTAAAATAAATTTAAATTTAAGTACATAAAATATTATTTTCTGTCCCCAGTCTGTGTTCTAACCCAACCCCACGGCATAGAGACAGGAGCATGTCTCCCACCTTCCATGTGGACACCAGCAATAGTAATGTTATTGGAAGCTGGGTGTGGGAAAGTTATTTTTGCCATACTCCTTTGGCCAGTTAATTTTAAAGTCTCATTAAAAAATCACTTCACAGCAGCACATTTCAGGAACTGCCATGACAGAAAGTCAGTTACACCATACGCACTGGAGTATATACATCCAGATATTCTGTTTCCTTTCCCTTAATACTAGGATATTCTGTGGAGTTAACCAACCTCCCCCATACATTGTTGGGTTAACCTTTTACAAATCAAGCACACCTAAATATATCACTTACGAAAGTTCTTGCTCTGTTGTTTCATGTTGTTTTAAAGCTGACAGACCCTTAAAGATTTGGAGACACCTTTAAAGAATTGGAAATGAACAGCTTTTTTCACCTTCCCACCCCAGAGAAACACTGGAAGAACCGAAGGAGCAGTTGCAGTTGTTTCATGTTGGAATTAAGTCATTGTCATCCTGATTAAAACACTCAGCAGATTTTGAATGACAATCAGCAAGGAGCTTGCTTTCAGAGATGCCAGCTGACCTTGGCTCAGATTAATTTAGAGGGTGGGATGTGTTGGTCCAGCTATGTAGAGCAAATTTGAAACTACATCTTGAAATCATTTCTGCTGAAAAGTTGAAATCCACTATGGACATAATACCATGTTCCATCCATGCCTAGTTTGCTTTAGCATGTGCTGGGTTAAAAAATATCAGTGAGAACAAGAAATTAAAAAAAAACAAACCAAAACAACAAAATTGAGCAACCTGTACAATGCACATTTGCTGGTTCCCAGTCATCTGCAAAGGCCATTGGAAGAAAAGGAAAATCATCACATAAGAGTAAGAATATAGTCTGAAAAACACACGGGCTTGAAAAGAGATGAGCATCTGTCTTCCATAAACATTTGTGTGCCTGTGACAAGCCTAGAATGGATGCCTCACTAGAAAACTCAAAGTAATGAGCAAAATCAGGACATCATGGTACTGCGAAGAGTCTTTGCATGACCACACAGGTGTGTTACTGAAAGCCTTAAAAGTGAAGATGTGGAAAATGCAGACTTGTAAGTGCATATCAACAAAAGAACTGTCACATTCTAGTCTCTGTTTTTTCCCAGGGTTATCTGAAAACTCAGTTTTTATTTTGCCATGCTTGACTGCAAACAGACCAACTTGCAGGGCATGTGCCCCTCCCCAGTCCAAATTTTGTAATTTTCCCCAAATGCTAAATCATGTGGGACTCTGAAACTTTATCAAGTTGGCTTCCATTTTCAGAACACTCAGAATTCTTCTCAGTCTTTGAATTTTTCCTTTATTGTGGCGCCCTGAAGGACACAGTAAAGTGCCTGCCTCTCAGAGTGCTCTTTCAAAAAATGCTTTCCCCTCTCAATCGTGATGTCTAATGTTGCTTGTCTCAGTATAAACTTTCTTCTTCTAAGAAATGAAAATTTTGTGTATATATATATATAT